>CM067221.1:60552339-60709634 GCA_034190945.1 Octodonta nipae
TTTAAAACAAGGATAATTAACATATGTGTTCGGGTAAGTAGCATATGCTGTATAGATTTATGGTTATGTTAAAATTGGGAATAAACTTTACTTACTAAAATCAATCTTCTCGCAGTTTTACAAAGAATACTGTAGACAGCCTACCATTTTACATGAACATTCTGTCAATCTCTTACCACAATATACCCTCGTCGGTTTTTTCCACTCGAAGTAGTACATAGGCTCATATAGAGAAACCTTCGCCCTTGTCACTAACAGCAGAGACACGAGCTAATTCCCTTTTCTTTTGTTTCCGAGTAAATCCTGTGACTTATTACCCTTCCTAACCTAAAGACTTCCGGGAAATAAGTAAGAAGAATGTCGAGAAACCCCCTATTCGTTCGTTTTTCTTCGCCCTAGTAGATTGCCAGAATTAATTTAAAACAATGTCGCAACAAATGTTGTCAACTAGAGAAATTGTCGGATGTCAATCGCTCTGGCATCTGTAGTAACAGTGTTAACAACAACAAGAATATCATGCTAGTAGATAGAAAAAAATTTTTGATGATTTCAGCATGAAGATATAACTCTGCGTTTTTCAGTTTGTTTCTTATTCCAACAATAACATTTTTCAATTCTTTAAATTGTAAGCAAAAAATGCAGAAAGAGTTACATCAAAATTCTGAGGAAGATCTGGCAATCCATATTTCGGAACCGTAAAAACCTAAAACAAGGAGAACACTTTTCCAGAAAAAGGTGCTAAAATTTTGATGTATTAGTTCTGATGGTTACATTTATTTGAAAGCAAGTATTTCATCTATTATAACAAAGTTTCTCACTAAATGCCCGTTTTAGAAATCAATATTTATGGGGGGGTTCTTAATACCGCTAGTGGTTTTAAAGAAAGTAAGTTCAATGTATATGATTTTTTTTAAAACATTAAATAATATAATGTTGTTTGAAGACGCGAGATGTAAGACCGACAAAGAATGACACCTCGAAGAGAGTATTCAATATCTCTGACAGGTGAAGTAACCTGAAAAATGTTATCGTGACATTCTGTCCTAGGAGTTAAGGGAGAACAGTAATTACACGGAACGGCTCCAGATTCGGAACCTCTGTGTACTGATTCTCTTGAAAATCTTAGATGTCGGTCTTACATCTCGTGTCTTCAAATTTAACGAAATGCATCAAATGCATAAAGAAGTGTTCGAGAGGACATTCAATTGTGGGAAGCGCAACTGATGAAGGTTCCCGACCAGAAACAATATATATTATATTTATATATAATATATATTGTCTTGCGTACAAAAGAATGACACCTCGAAGAGAGTATTCAATATCTCTGACAGGTGAAGTAACCTGAAAAATTTTATCATGACATTCTGTCCTAGGAGTTAAGGGAGAAAAGCAATTACAAGGAACGGCTCCAGATTCGGAACCTCTGTGTACTGATTCTCTTGAAAATCCTAGATGTCGGTCTTACATCTCGCGTCTTCAAAATTAACAAACTTGTTTAATTACTATCTAAATGTAACATAAAACACAAAATTATTATATTAAACACAATTAATAGCAACTGCTATACACAAATACAGTATTTTCTGTAAAAATTGTCTAATTCTTGTTATATTTCAAGATTATCCCTAATTTAATCACAATAATGTTTAATTATTGTCCAGAGATGATTGATTGTTTCTATTGTAGTATTATAAACTCATGATTTTAATTGGCCTCATAACAAAATTCACTGGAGTCTATACCCGGGGATCTTGGAGCTCAAAGGACTGGATAACATCTTTAAATACACTGCTTCTTCAGATTTATCTCAAATAGTTGAAAAAACGTCTATATTATAAACGAACTAAAAATTCCGTCGGGTGATCAGTGTGTGGAATTTTCTCCTCACCCACTTCTTATGAAACTACGAACATTATTGTATATATTTCGACGCATATTTTAGTGCTAATAATTGCTATTAGAACGCAGCAGGATAAAATCTGAAAATGACCCCCTTCATCATCTTTAGACAATAGTTGGCAGACACGAATATACACAGGATACAAAATAGGTAACAATATATATATTTGTTTTTAAGTTTTCGTGGGCACTAAATGTTGCAGGTGGTTTCCGGGAATTCATCCGCGTAGTTGATAACTGATCCCTGCCGGGATCATTGGTAAAATGACGACGTTTCGGCAGAGTCACATATGCCCTCTTCAGGCTATAATTAAACACCCTGTGTATAATCGCACCAAATAGCAGTTGGAATGTCTTCGATGGCACATTCCATAGAGAATATTCAAAAAAACTGTATGAATTAGATGTTGCGGTTTTAGTTCAATGCTGGTTCAATGCAAGTATATAATTGACGAAGGACCTTTAGCGGAACAATCAATAAACACGTGCCGTTACATAAACGAATCACCAAATAAAAGTAATCACTAGCTTTAGTCGAAGCTCTGGTGTTTTCTTGGTTCTTCTTTTTCTTCTGAGGCTAGCCCGTAACAGCAGGAACAGTTTCTTAGAGCTTCGTCTGGACAACACGTTACACAAAAAATAGCGACGTAATGTTCATTGATTGCATACAAAAAAATCGGGTTTAACAACAAATGATGCGCTTTTGTAAACACAAAGAAACAAAATGAAAGCGGTTTAGCGGTCGTTACGAACGGAGCTAAGAACTCGCGGACTCGTAACACTAAAAACAACAATAAGCGCCGTCTCTTCAGACGGAATCCAAGCCACCGAAAAGTTCGGAGTACATTACACGAATCTCCCAAGCATCCAAAAAGCAAGGGAACCGAAACACGAATGTCAATACTGTCTATATTTTACACGCAAAAAAAACACTTAAAATTAGCATTAGCGCGACGGAAAGTTTTAGAAAAGGTGCAGAAGTTTAAAAATCAATGAAGTAATTCAATCAAATTGAAAACAATACAGTAAACAAATTGCGGGAACACACCATTCCGCCAGCCTTGAATTGCGTATTTCAAAACTAAGGGTCCACTGGCAGTGGACAAAGCTTTACAAGAGGTCGCTTCAAAGTACCACTTGCAGTTCTAACTGTACCAACGCGTACAACACCATCACCTCCAGGGTGTACGTCAATAATGCGCCCTAATGGCCAATTCAAAGGAGGTGAAGTGTCTTGCTTCAAATAACAAGAGTATCTGGCTTAACAACCTCCGAGGATCAGTCCATTTACTCCGTTGATGAAGATATGTAAATATTCTTGCGACCAACGTTTCCAGAATGCCTGATGCAAACGACTCAGTAACTACAATCTGTTGAGACGTTAGATGGGACAGATAAGAAATCAGATTCAGGAGTGCTGTTAAAGGTTCCATGGTAAGAAACATTCCAGGACTCAAGGCGGATCGTTGCTACAAGGGGTTATAGGTCGCGAGTTTAAAACTGCTTCGACCTGTGCAAATACAGTAGAAAGTTCTTCGTAGGTTAGGATTTGATCTCCAACGACACGGCTTAAGTGAGCTATGACACTACGAATACTTTCTTTGCGGATAGAGATCCAAATCGTTGTTGCAAAAGAAATTGAAAAGGTTTGGATTCCTGCGTGAAGATTGGTGACATGACAATCTTCGACAATTAGATTAGTCAACCGACTTTTACTTGTAGCAGTGCGGGAAATTTAGTGTCAAACGGCAATGGAGCATTAGCCATCTACTACCAACTCTAAGACTTCCTGTTCATCAAGAGACGGCGAAAGTTTACGAAGCGATTTGGGCAAAAGTTTTCATTCTCGAAGAAGGAAATCTCTTTAGAAAATATTGATCTTGAACATATCGATAATGCGAAGCTGAGCCTGATATAACTCAGCAAAATGATCCAGAGCCCTACGGTCTGGATTGCGGGCGTTATCAACAAGCGACAAATATGAGCTATAATGCGGGTAATGCGATTAATAGAAGAATGTTCTTCTAACAAAGTACCAAATAAATTTGGTGAAGCGGTGACTTGAAGCGCCACTATACGGGCTTCAGTCATAACTAGCGGTGACATGCTTGAGTCTGAGCAAGCATGTGGCAAACAAGCGGTAATCAACAATTGTGGGCCTTTCCACCAAAGTGTATTGCCTAATAACTCTGATGGCAAAGTGCCGCGGGAACCAAAGTCAGCGGGGTTATCACAAGATTGAATGTAAAACCAATGCGAAGAAGGAAATTTTTCCTGAATGTAAGCAACTCGATTACTGACAAATGTCCAACGGTGCGGGGAAGAACTAAGCCAAGAAAGGACTACCGTGGAATCTGACCAGCAACGAATCACCTTGAACAATAAACGACTATTGAATTGCTCATAAACATAATGAGCCAACTTAGCGGTAAGAACTGAAGCACACAGTTCCAATCTGGGAAGTGACAAAGTTTTCAAAGGGGCAACTTTCGATTTAGACAACACAAAAAAACTTTGATGAAATCCAGATGCGGTTTCGAACACAAAACAAACAACAGCGGCATAACCTTTCTCAGAAGCATCACCAAATGCGTGGAGTTCACAACTAGAAAAGTTGTCTATAGCAAGCAGGAGAGGCAAAACTAAATTCTGTAAAGTCAACAAAATAGCGATAATGTCTGGCTGCAATTTGGGACCGATAAACAAACAATCATTCAAAGATAGCCGATGAAGTTTGGTTGTGCTACTATCAGGTTTCAAAACACAATGATGCGGTATGTAGTAACAATCAGAAGAAGTAGATGATAGATCTGGAACCATCTCCATATGTTCAAGCTCCAAATACTCTTTGAGAAAATCACAATATTGTTTGTAAAGATCTGGTTGCTGTAGAAGACGTCTTTCTAAAGAGTAGAAACGTTGTACGGCGAGATTATACATTCCATCAAAAGCAGGAAGTGTATTTCGAAAAGGAAGAGGCACAACGAATCTACCTGAATCCAATCTCCTGCATCCCACGGAAAATATTTTTTCGCAGATAAGATCATCAGGGGACTGAACCAGTGCGGTAGGAAAATCTTCAATTGTCCGAACCTTTGGAGTGAATCATCTAATGATACTACATCTTCAATTTGACAAAAAAGCGAAGTTGGGTTTATGATTGACTGAGAGTGAGAGTTAACAGAACTCGAAGACACTCTACCCATAAGGATGTAACCAAACACAGTGTTAATAGCATCAGGAACACCTTCCTTACCCAGAAGACGTCCATCCAACAAAATTTGAGAGAATATATCGGCACCTAACAAAAGGTCAATAGCGCCTGGGCTATTGAAACCAGGATCAGCAAGTTTCAGATTGGTTAGATATACCATATTAGCCATGTTAAGGGGCGCAACAGGCATATCATTGCAAATGCGGGGTAAAACAATAGTATCAACAACAAAATTGCACTCACGCTTTACTATAGAGCGAAGAGAAAGGGTAAGAGAGTCCTCAGCAGAGGGACTCTGCACAGAACCTAGCCCGTTGAGTTGAATCGAAGCGGGCATAGGTCGGAAGCTAAGGCATTTCACAGCCTTGCTCGCAATGAATGATGTCATGCTACCAGAATCTAGCAGACATCGCAAAGTTTGATAAGAACCGTGCTTATCTAATACCTCAACTAAAGCTAAAGGTAGATAACAACACATTTGAATTGTATGACAAAATTGAACTATGACAAGAAGTCTGCGGTAGAGAAGTTTCGGGACCTTCAACAGTATTAATGGTACTGGATCCACCAGATGTGGAAGCCAGGTTTGCGGGGGGAGCACTAGATTCAGACCGAATGCCTGAATCACCACGATTTACAAAATGAAGCAATGTGTGATGGCGTTGTTTGCAGTTGCGGCAAGTGGATAAAGATTTACAGCGATTCAACCGACGAAAATCGCCTAAGCAGTTAAAACAAAGTCTAAAATCTTTAACAAACTTAAACCGCGCGGATACTGATTTGTTCAAGAATTCAGAACATTTGTAAATCGCATGATCGGATTTACAAACTAAACAATTTCTATTCTTAGTGACAAACAAAGATGTAGTGAACCGGGAAGAATGTTGCTTTGAATTCAATGGTAACTTTTTGTCAAACACTTCGCTTTGCCTTGCGGGATAATTCAACATGTTCAAAGGCATCGCAATGCTTCGACAAAAAAATCAACAACTTCCGGGCGGATCGGAAAGTCATCGTGAACGGTCACAGTACCATGGTAAAGTTCAAACTTAGCGGCTAAATTCTTTGGAACTCGTTTCAACATCATCTGAACGATAAAAAAATCCCACTGATTTACTGGTAAACCCAAATTCTTCAGTGCTTCCAAATTATCACTGAAGTCATCCAATAACTTCCGAACCTCTGAAGGGCTATCTGAAGTTAATTGGGGGAATTGTTCTAAAGCTGACCAATGAGACTCCGCGATTAAACGAGTTCGCTTGAATTTTTTCAAAAGAGTTTCATAAGCACTCACGTAATTGTTTTGTGTTAGTTTAAAATTCCTAATAACCTCAAAAGCAGGCCCTTTTAAAGCTAACTGCAAATATTTGAACTTCTGCATAGCACTGAGTTTTTCATTATTGTGAATTAATGAATCAAACAAATCAATAAAAGTACCAAATTCCAATATGTCTCCACTAAATGAAGGCAAATCAATTCGCGGCAAAGCAACACTTTCCTGTTCCCGAGCTATATTTTGTGGCGTAGAATTCTGAACAGATTTCAGTTTAGCAAAAATAGACCTAATTGAATAAAACAATTTTTCAAATTTATTGCGAATGTCATCCTCAAAGTCAAAATCAATGTTTGCATCTGAAATTAATCCAACAATCGAATTGTGATGTTTAAAAAACTCTGAATGAATTGAATCAACCATATCAATCATCCTAAAAAACAATTCAACGTCGTCACCTCTTAAGGCTTTCTCGGCAGCAAAATAAATATCTTTTAATCTTTTAAACTCCGATTGTCGATGATTTTTAAATTTACGTAAATTTTCTGCGGTTTTTGACATCTTAACAATAAATTAAAATCACTGTAACGCCACTGAACAAATCTAACACGATAGAACGAAAACAAAATACTATTCCAAAAATGTACAATTTTTTACTGTTGAAGTCGTAAATATCTGACCAAATGTCAAATAAATTCAAAACAATTTAGCAAAATAATTAAACAAACAAAACAAGCTCTTGTAAGGTTTTTAAGGCGGCAAAAAAATTGCTCGGAGTTGGACCAAATTATGAAATTTATTCGATAATCTTTGCACGAAATTAACTCAAATTGCATCCGGCTCGAAATTGGACCAAATTATGGCATATTCCATAGAGAATATTCAAAAAAAAAACTGTATGAATTAGATGTTGCTGTTTTAGTTCAATGCTGGTTCAATGCAAGTATATAATTGACGAAGGACCTTTAGCGGAACAATCAATAAACACGTGCCGTTTCATAAACGAATCACCAAATAAAAGTTATCACTAACCTTTAAGTCGAAGCTCTGGTGTTTTCTTGGTTCTTCTTTCTTCTGAGGCTAGCCCCGTAACAGCAGGAACAGTTTCTTAAAGCTTCGTCTGGACAACACGTTACACAAAAAATAGCGACGTAATGTTCATTGATTGAGCATACAAAAAAATGCGGGTTTAACAACAAATGATGCGCTTTTGTAAACACAAAAGAAACAAAATGAAAGCGGTTTAGCAGTCGTTACGAACGGAGCTAAAGAACTCGCGGACTCGTAACACTAAAAACAACAATAAGCGCCGTCTCTTCAGACGGAATCCAAGCCACCGAACACTTCGGAGTACATTACCGAAACACGAATGTCAATACTGTCTATATTTTACACGCAAAAAACACTTAAAATTAGCATTAGCGCGACGGAAAGTTTTAGAAAAGGTGCAGAAGTTTAAAAATCAATAAAGTAATTCAATCAAATTGAAAACAATACACTAAACAAATTGCGGGAACGCACCAGCAGTTTTATTAGTTAGTTTATTTAAATCGGTATTTGCCAGGTATACAAAGAAAATGGGCTTGGTACTCATTGATTTCAGGAGCCGAAAATACTATACTATACTACCTATATGCTTAGGACTATTACGTTGAAATTAAAATATTTATGAGAAAATGTCAGTTATGTCACTTGGATTTAATTTTTGATAAGGATATTGGATTTTTCGGCGATTTTCTGCAAAGCTGCATGTTGTACGACGCAAAAAAGTATATGAGACTCCATAGGGATCTTCTATAATAGATTACACTTTAAAAAACTATACACATCGATAAGAGGTTTTCGAAAAATCGACCAATATGTTAGGGATATCGGTCGATTTTCATGTGCGCATGTGTTCATTCGCAAATTTCATCACTTTCGCAATAGAATTCGCTTCCCAAATTTCAGGTTTCACCAATCCGGATATATACTCTATTAAATAAGACCATAGTCGTTCAAATCGGTGCCCAACAGGAGAAGCAATCAGGTAACATACATACATACAAAAAAAAACGCGCCGAATTGATAACTTCTTCCTTTTTGGAAGTCGGTTAAAAAAAGCTACAAATTTATTTTAGGCAAAGATCTTTATTTAGAACAATACATTTTATCGAATCCAAACAGGAACACTAAAGAACACTGAATAATATTTTTTCAAAGAGAACATTAGTAGCAGTTGGGTAATTTTTACAGTCTTCGCCAACGATCTGCAAAATGAATTGTTTTTCAATTTCATCTTCTGTGAGAATGTAATTGTATTCCTGAATTAGTTTGACACTTCTTTCTGCAAAATAATTCGCAACTGTCATCTCCAGTTTTTTAATTGCTGGTTACTAGCAGCATCATTCTTCTATGTCCACAAAAAAAAACATTTAGCTCTTCATCTGTTCCCTGAAGACGTTAAGTATCTCCGATCAGACCTTTTCTTCATTAATACATTTCTTTAAGTGTTTAGGTATTCAGAGGCCAATTCCTCAACCTCTAGCTGTGAATTACCGATAACAACTGCCAAACATATGTTCTTCTTCTCAGTCCTTCGAGACAGTCCTTCAATTCCTCATACCTATGCTTTATACGACGTATACTTTGTCGCACGTTTCGCAAGTTATACTATATACCCCTTGGTTTTCTAATTTTCTTCAAGTTCCAATGTAAACTGAATCCTGGGCTGTATCGAGTTTAGAAGATGTACTTATGTGAACAAAAGAGGTATATCTTACTCGGGCTCGGGGTTAAGGCAAACAATCTCAAAATTAATAACCTCGCAATTTGAAACCGTGACGCCATAAAATTAATTTTATTACTTTTTGGTTTTCTCCACCTGAATTTCTAATACTTAACTATGGATGATATTACAGTTATACAACCTTATCGACAAATTAAATCAGTAAGATGTTCAGCTGATATTAGGCAGTAATAATTATACATATGCTTGTTGCAATGCTATCTGCAAGATCCCTTAGAACTATTCGTATTATATAGGTATGTATTTCCTCTTTGTAGATATGGAGTTGTTAAATAATTGCATTTAGTTAGGAGGAATATTCAAGCTAAGATATTCGAGATGCTGGTGATTGTTAAAATTCTTTGTTTAAAGTGTACTACAACACCTATTCAACATGTAGTTGTTAGAGCAAATTTATGTTTTGTTTATTAAACAACATATTTGTCGTTTCAGATTTTACGACGAAAAAATCATTTATATTGTAAAATACCTAAAGGATAGATTATAGGGCAAGTTTTATACATCAGTCAATAAAAAACAGAGCCCACAACCATATTAAATATTCTGTAGTGTGGTAGCCATTTCTCTAATAGACACGGTGCTATATAATTTCAGCAAAATGTTCAAAATAGTTTGGCACTATTAAAAAACTTGATGTTTTTCTGTAAGCTATAAATTTCCTTCAGAAAATTTCCTAAAGTAGGTGACAGGGAGGGTAATTAGGCGGTATACTAGAACATGCATCAAAGTTTTGATACAGTAAAAGATAAAACATAATACTGATACATAATCATAACAGTTCCAAGTTCAATTCAGGAGCAACCTTTCCCATCTGTAATATCCAATTCGTGCTTGCTGTTATTCTGATACTTAATGAGCGCATAATTTCTGCTTTCAGTTTACAGTCCCCCTACCCTTCTAGGAGTGAGGCGTTCTCGATAAACACCATTCTTTTGCAGTCGTCAGGACTAACTGAGCTACTTTAGGAGGTTGCCTCTCGAGTAGAATTCTCATAGCGGGGATTCCTTTAAAGGATATTGTGTAATAGTTACTCTGTAATAAGAATATAAATTGCGAGATAAAATAGCAAACATTGATTTTTACACAAATATGACGTATTGGAATTGCCTCACACTGTATTAAATACAATCATTTTGTCGCTTGGAAAATGATCAAATAAATGAAAGAAAAAAAGTGAGTACATTTGAAGAACTGGAATACAACTAATATATGCAAGCAATTTCATTTTATGATATTTTTCAAGTAATAAATAAGGTACTAATTGTCTGATTTATTGTTTAATATGATAAAACTAATTGCAAAAGTCAGAAAATTAAGTTAACTTACGTGTAATATTCTGACAATTTTACCTCTAGAAGCAAATGACCCTTACAAGCGTACAACTGTATGTACCACTTCAAGTTATAACGTGCAGTTGCTTCCTTGTTCAACTTTCGAGTCAAAAGTAAACACTTGTATTTAACAAAATATACGCGACCTTGAGTTTAAGACTTTGTATTTTTTCTCGAATTTCTAAATGATTCTCTCTCTCCCTCTCTCTCCCTCTCTCTCTCTCTCTCTCTCTCTCTCTATATATATATATATATATATATATATATATATATATATATATATATATATATATATATATATTTGTATTCTGAGAGGCTTCCGCGGTCATTATTATGAACTAAGCTAGGTTCCGGGTGAGAACCGCGTCTGAATCTATTGAATACTCGACGTTTCGACTCCTGCTTTGGAGCCATTATCAAGAGACAAAAGTGAAAAAGAGTTTCAGAGTCTAGATCGAACTCGGGGCCTCAATCTGCCTACTCCCCAAGAGTCACTAGGTAACTGAACTGAGTTTGAGTCTGCTCTGCTTCTTTTATTTATAGGTAGCGCTGGGTTAGAAGAAGATGTCACGTGATGAGGCTGTGTTGTGATTGGTTGGGTATTGGTGGGCGTGTCTGCTTTGTTTAATCTGGCAATTACGGAGGTCCAAGCTGTGGGAAGGCGAGTACTGTCATCGCGTCTATTTAGACAGAGAGGTCTTTTTTCTATTTCGATGGCTTCGCGAATAGTGGATGCCCTAAGAGAATTGAGAGATATGATAGTCCTACTGTCTTCGAAGTTGATAGAGTGCCCTGTTTGGATATGGTGATGCGCGAGAGCTGAAGTCGGATCTTTTTTACGAACTGACAGAGAGTGTTCATATACTCGATGGTTAACGCGCCTGTTGGTACGACCGATGTAGCTTTGTGGGCAATCGCGACATGAGATTTCGTAAACTCCTCGATCCTCGTTAAGTACTTTGTCTTAACCGGTAACCCCAAAGACAAAGTACCTAATCAAAAATTCATCTTCAACGCAGACTGCAAGTCTTCCTTCAACGAACTGAAGCAAGCCCTTGTACCTGACCCTATCTTGACTAACCCAAATTTCGAAGAACCATTCCTGCTCACTACTGATGCTAGTGATTTTGCAATTGGAGCGATTCTCTCACAAGGCCCCGTAGGAAAATATCTTCCTATAGCAAATGCTTCCCGAACTCTCTGCGCTGCAAAAACGCGATACTCCACTATCGAAGGGGAAGTCAAGTACTACAAGCCGAATCTATTTGGGAGAAAGTTTACTTTACTCTGTGATCACCGCCCGCTTACTTGGCTCTTCTTTATCAAAGATCCTGGCAGTCGTCTAGCCAGATGGCGCCTCAAGCTAAAGGAGTATAACTATAAAATCGAATACAAGCCCGGCAAGTTAAACTTGAACGCAGACTCTCTTTCCCGTATCAAAATTAATCACTTCAAACAATGCACCGACTTTATTTGTAAAATCAACATTTTTGAAAATAACGAAATCGACCCAGAACAACCAGACTCCCATAATGATCAAGAATCCGGTGATCATGACGATCGAATGACAATAGAATTTAATCAATAACTTTCTTCTGGCAAAATAAATTCAATGACAAAACATAGTAGACATTTTCGAAGAAGACCCAAATTTCACTCTCTAAACGTTCTAGTCAGTAAAACTATAAGGCACAGAAAATATTTAATTGTACCTTTACCCTTTAATCCTGGAACAGTTGCCTCAAAGCTTTTTAATATCCTCCATAACAACCAAGATCAGTTAGACGAATCTGATACTTTTTGTATTTAAAACAACGTTGGACTACCGATTCTTGAAAAACTCTCCTTTATACTTGCAAAGACGTAAAACTTAAAATTTGTCAAAATATTGTGACAACCCCTTCACAAGGCGAGATTCCAGTTATACTGCAGCAGTACCATTGCGGCAAAAATGACATTCATCGTGAAATTAACGAGACCATCCGACGCATTAAAGAAAAGTATAATTGGACTGGCTTAATCAAAAGTGCTATTTTTGTCATAAATGAAACAGCAAAAACGCCTTTCGAACGTATCAACTGTGATATTTTCGAATATCGAACTAGAAACTACTCACTGACTATTAGGGATGAACTCACCAAATTTACTCAAGGCTACCCTATTGATGACAAAATAGCTAAAACTGTAGTAAACACCCTCGTAATATTACTCCAACATTAAGGTACACCTCTTCGTATCCATTGTGATTATGGACGTGAATCTGATAACATTCTCATAAGGGACATGTGCGAACTATATGATATAAAACTATCCTTCTCAAGTGTCCACCCTCCCGAATCTAACGGTTCTATTGAAAGGTTTCACACGACTTTAGTGGAAATGATAATGGCAAATACAGCTGAACATCCTTACGAACATCCATTCAACGTCCTCCCTTGCGCAGTTATCCGTTACAACAACACTAAAAACAATACTGCTGGTTTCACGCCCTATGAACTTACCTTTGGGCATACTTCTAGTAGAACCCCGGAAACAATATATGATCAGGAAAAACTCAATTCGAAATACGACCTTAACAACAGAATGAACTACTATTATAGACTTGCCCTTGCAATAACCGACCAACAAAAACAAAAATCTAAAGTTAGATATGGCAAACATGTTTCGACTAACCAACCAGAATTCAAAGTAGGCGACAAAGTTTACGTGAAAGAGTCTCAGATTAAAAGTAAATCCGAAAACAAATACAATGGACCTTTTGAAAAAACTGTGCCACCGTTATAAATTTACAGACTAACCAAAGTAAAATTAACTTTGACAGCCTTAAACCCTATTCTGAATGAATCCCTTCTTTTCAAATTCACAATGCAATAGAAGTTTTCTTTCATGAAGGAGGCAGACGTAAAATTTCTAACCACAAATGGACACTTCTTGTCTTCAAAGACCTCAGTCCTTTCAGAGGAGCTATTTGAAATAATGACGCTTAATTTAGAAACTATCAACGAAAACTCAACTAATACAAAATCATTTAAACCAAAAATGCAGACACATGTGAGCCTCTTGAAACAAATTTCTAATTCCATTAACTCTAAATATACAGACATTTTCGCTGACACTTAAACTTACCCAACTAACAGACGAAAACGTGGATTTATTAACGGACTGGGATCAGCTTGGAACGTTATTTCAGGAAACTTAAATGCAGCAGATGAATACGTAAACGACTGCATAACTAGAATTACTAAAGACCAAAACCAAATTCAAGACTTAGTAAAAAAATATATCTGTAACATCTTCAGTCATTACAAGCCTCAACAGCACTTTACAAAAATTTTAATGCGAGGAGAAAATATTTTCGAATCCCATTGAAAAAATAAGGCAGTCGATTTTATATATTTCAATTGATCTTGATTTTCACGAATTTCAAATCAATATCTTGGATCTGTGTGAAAGCCTAATGGAGAGTTACATATTTATGGAAAACACTTTCGATAATATTTTAACAGCAGTCTCTTTCACCCGCTTAGAAACTTTACATAGTTCAATCACAACCCCAGTAGATTTGATCGATTCCCTTCAAAAGATTTCTCAGTCACTTCATGAAAATAATTTACCACTTGCTATTTACTGTTCAAATGTTGCTCAGTACATCGATTTGATAGAATTGGAAGCTTTTCAAATCAACACTAAAATCATTTCTCTACTTAAAATTAATTTAGTTGATCCTGAGATTTACACCCTTTATCACCTTTATCGTATCCCAATTTTGGTTGATCGAACAGGGTTTCATCATATACTTTCATTAAAGACAAAATTTAACGCGAGAGACGACGATTAGTTGTTATACACTTCCTTCGAAGATCAGGCTGACTGCAAGCCATTAACAAAACATCATAAGATTTGCTCCAAAGCCATATCACATCCAATAGACAAAGATGGCAACTGCAAAGGTTAGCTTCTCAAACAGCCAGCCACACTTCCAGCAACCAGCAAAAGTGTGATATTATCTGCAGAAGACTAATATCCAAGAGATTGACTTAAACTTCGATTTCAAGACCACTGGCCATCACCATCAAATGCAAAAGGGAAGATCTCGTGACACAAACCATATCGACAAATTCAGTGTTGCAACGCCTTTATTGACAACATAAGGGTCCATGCTACAAAAAATAAATATTAAAATATATTTTTTAAAATTTTAATTTGAGAAGAGTGATATAAGCACACACACACACACACACACACACACACATACACTAGTTAAAACTCTTAAACCGGTGCTACCTAGCAAGCTAAAGCCCGGTAAAGAAGGTTGCCAGAACATCGGGCAAACCACCCAGGCAACAACAAGTAGGGTGGTCAATTCAGAAGCGGAGAGAAACAATGTATTAAAACCCAAGTTTAAACCGCAGACCAAAAAACAACCTTCAAACCAGTCGACTGACTGGCAAGTGGTAAAGAGGAAAAAGGCCCCGAGGACCAATAAGCAAAAACCAGCCCAACATTGTACGCTGCTTATAAAGAAAGGCGAGAAGAGCTCCCATGCAGATATCTTGCGAGGTATCAAGAATGATCCCACCTTGCAGGATATAGGCAAAAAAGTCAATAAGATCCGACGAACAGCTAAGGGAGATCTACTTTTGTTATTCGCCAAGGCAGACGCTCAGGAGATGGAGCGCTATTGTAACGCCATCAAGAATAAGCTCCCAAGCGGGGCCACTGTACAATCTCGAATACCCCAAATCGAGATTGAAATTAAAGACCTGGACGAGATCAGTACCAAGGAAGAGGTAGTAAACCTGCTCAAAGATAATATCGACGGCCTGGCAGAGATCACTGAGGAGGCAGTGAAATCACTTCGACGGGCATATAGATCAACACAAACGGCAGTTGTTTGTCTCCCAGAGGTCCAGGCCAAGAAAGCCATCGCACTTGGAAAGCTGAAACTTGCGTGGGGCACAGTACGTGTTCGCGAGAGGATCAGCCTTCGACGGTGCTTCAAATGCTGGCACTTTGGGCACAACGCCCAGGCGTGCAGAGGCAAGACTGACCGAAGCAGTTGTTGTCACAGATGCGGAGGCGCTGGTCACAATGCCTCGGCTTGTCAACAACCTGCCAAGTGCTTACTCTGCAAAGAGAAAGATAGTAGGTCAGACTGCCGGCACGTTGCGGGTAGTTGGAAATGTCCGATCTACCAACAGGCGATGAGAGCAGCACAAGCCCGTAAATGAAAGTACTGCAACTCAACCTCAACCATTGCGAAGCAGCCCAAGACCTACTGGTACAGCGGGTGCGGGAATTGGATTGCGACGTAGCCATAATCTGCGAGCAGTACAAAAACTTCGACACCCTGTCCTGGGTAAATGACACAACGGACAGAGCAGCGATATGGGCTTGCGGTAAACTTCCGTTCCAACAACTCCTAAATACCCCAGAACCATGGCTTGTGAGAGCCAAAGTGGGAGGGGTCCACTTCTATAGCTGCTATGCACCTCCTAGTGCACAGCTCGAGGAGTTCGAGTTATTCTTGGACACCTTGGCGGAGGATGTACGGAAGCGTGAATCGGTCGCCATCGCAGGAGATTTCAACGCCTGGGCAATTGACTGGGGATGTCGGGAAACGAGCGCGAGAGGACGAGCTCTCCTTGAGACCATGTCTTCGCTCAACCTGGTACTCCTCAACACAGGAGCCGTAAGCACATATCGCAAAGGCACAGCCAGCTCCATTATCGACGTAACATTCGTTAGCAGCAACCTAATTAAAGGGGGCTGTGAGTGGCGGGTCGATGAGGAGTTTACTAATAGCGACCACCAAGCTATTATTTGGGAAATCAACACCACTCCCAAACGAAGATTGTGTGTCAGTCGTGCGTGGTCACAGCCAGTCGGCTGGAACAAAAATGCTTTCGATGCTGATTCATTCGCCTTGGTTATGGAGCAGGAACCATTGTCAATAGCAACAAGCGCAGAAGCCACTGCCAAAGAGGTAATGACAAGCGTTGTCAAGTCCTGCGATGCTTCCATGCCAAGGAGACGGCAGAACAACAGCCGCCCACCAGTTTACTGGTGGAACGACACGATCTCACAACACCGACGAGAGTGTCTCAAAGCACGAAGGCTGCATCAACGAGCACGGAGACGCGACAGGGTCACAACAGAAGAACTAAGGCTCGACTATGAGATCAAAAGACAACAACTACGAAGAGCCATTCTCTCAAGCAAGAGATCCTACTGGAAGGAGTTGTGTGACGAAGTTAATCAAGATCCATGGGGAAAACCGTATAAAATCGTGATGCATAAAATTAAGGCCCCTGCCATGACATCAACGAACTGCCCCGAATCATTGCACCGCATTGTCACTCACTTGTTTCCTGCAAAGCCTGAGCTACCCGCTAATCCTTCGTGGCAGGTGAGGGACGAAGATATACCATCAGTGACTATGAGTGAGCTGATGGGCGCGTGCAACCGGCTCCAAAACGGTAAGGCTCCCGGTCCAGATGGCATACCTAACATCGCGCTAAAATGCGCCATAGCCAATAGGCCTGACATGTTTCTACACATGTATGAGACCTGCCTAAAGCAGGGGGTTTTCCCGAGTAAGTGGAAAAAGCAGAGGCTTGTGCTCCTCCCTAAAGGGGGAAAGAAACCTCCCGACGAACCGTCATCATATCGTCCCCTCTGTATGTTGGACTCTGCGGGAAAACTCCTTGAAAGGATAATAGCAGATAGGCTGGAGCCTTACGTTGAGCCTAAACTTTCCACCAACCAATTCGGGTTCAGAAAGGGGAGATCAACCATCGATGCCGTGACACTCGTTATCAACATCGCCAGAGAGGCTATCTCGGGAAAGAGATGGAGAAGAGGTGGAAAAAAGTACTGTCTAATAGCGACCCTGGATATCAAGAACGCCTTTAACTCGGCCCGCTGGGACCGCATTTTGGAGGCTCTTGTCAGGATGGAAGTTCCGCAGTACTTGCGCAGAATGGTTTCAGCCTATTTCAAGGACCGCATCTTGTTGTACCAAACTGAAAATGGGCAAGTAGACTATAAGATCACAGGAGGTGTACCTCAGGGCTCTGTTCTTGGCCCCCTCTTATGGAACGTAATGTACAACGACCTGCTCCTGCTCGGTCTGCCTGAGGGCGTCAGGCTAGTGGCATTCGCCGATGATGTGGCATTGATCATAGTGCGCAAGCACATAGAGGAGATACAAACAACCTTCTCATTCGCTATAGCCACAATTCAGCATTGGATGCTCGCAGCGGACTTGAGTTTAGCAGAACAAAAGACCGAAACACTTCTTGTTAGCAGTCGAAAGGCAAGGGAAACCATCACCCTCAAAATAGGCGACTCCTACATACAGTCGCAGCCCTTCATCAGCTATTTGGGGGTGCTCCTGGACACACGGCTCAACTTCAAAGAGCACATAATCGCGGCCAGCAAGAAAGCAGCTGGGGTACAGGGGGCATTATCTAGAATAATGCCGAATGTCGGAGGCCCTAGACAGATAAGAAGACAGCTACTGGCAACAGTAACTACTACTGTTTTGTTGTACGGGGCACCGGTATGGGAGAAATCGCTCGAGCTACCATCGTACCGCCGGAAAATGAAATCAGTCCAGCGGCTCTCAGCGATTCGAGTGGCATCATCCTACCGCACTGTGTCTTACGAGGCGGTGAGTGTGATTGCCTCTACCCTACCAATCGACATCCTGGCTGCAGAAAGGGGACGGCTTTATCGCAGAAAGTTAGAGAAAGACCAACCGACAGGAAACAGCGATGAAAGAGCCATGAGTCTAGGGCAATGGCAGGAGAGGTGGGACAGCTCTACTAAAGGAAGGTGGACATATCGATTGATACCTAACATCAGTTGTTGGGTCAACCGCCAGCATGGGGAGGTTGGGTTCTACATCACTCAACTCCTGACTGGACATGGATGCTTTCGAGCATACCTGCACAGGTTCAGGAGATCAAACTCCCCAAACTGCCCACACTGTACGGACGTGATAGAGGACGCGGAACACGTGTTCTTCTCCTGCCCCCGGTTTCAGGATCAACGTGCTGAAGTGGAGAGGATTCTGGAGACTAATATCGTTCCAGAACAATTAGTAGAAGCCATGCTGAAGGGCCCCCAAGCCTGGAACTTGGTATCAGATTACGCGGAGACTATCCTCAAAGAACTCCGCAATACGTTCGAGGAGTAGGCTTTAGAGGCTTTCAATGTAAGAGCAGTAAACATCTGCAATGAACCACCCTTGCGAAGTAGTATTGACTAAGAGTGCCGCAGGGGACCATGGTTGTAGGAGAAAGAGGTTAGGGTTTTAGCGGGTATACGGTATACTGGTTTCAATGCAACGATTTACTCTTGCTTTGAAGTCATTACATCGGGAGTCCCGCACGACGGCCAGCACGTGCTAGCTAAGTACGGAATGTATTTCCCCCCTCTTCGGATAAAAAAAAAAAAAACAGTTGTGTGACGAAGTTAATCAAGATCCATGGGGAAAACCGTATAAAATCGTGATGCATAAAATTAAGGCCCCTCCCATGACATCAACGAACTGCCCCGAATCATTGCACCGCATTGTCACTCACCTGTTTCCTGCGAAGCCTGAGCTACCCGCTTATCCTTCGTGGCAGGTGAGGGACGAAAATATACCATCAGTGACTATGAATGAGCTGATGGGCGCGTGCAACCGGCTCCAAAACGGTAAGGCTCCCGGTCCAGATGGCATACCTAACATCGCGCTAAAATGCGCCATAGCCAATAGGCCTGACATGTTTCTACACATGTATGAGACCTGCCTAAAGCAGGGGGTTTTCCCGACTAAGTGGAAAAAGCAGAGGCTGGTGCTCCTCCCTAAAGGGGGAAAGAAACCTCCCGACGAACCGTCATCATATCGTCCCCTCTGTATGTTGGACTCTGCGGGAAAACTCCTTGAAAGGATAATAGCAGATAGGCTGGAGCCCCACGTTGAGCCGAAACTTTCCACCAACCAATTCGGGTTCAGAAAGGGGAGATCAACCATCGATGCCGTGACACTCGTTACCAACATCGCCAGAGAGGCTATCTCGGGAAAGAGATGGAGAAGAGGTGGAAAAAAGTACTGTCTAATAGCCACCCTGGATATCAAGAACGCCTTTAACTCGGCCCGCTGGGACCGCATTTTGGAGGCTCTTGCCAGGATGGAAGTTCCGCAGTACTTGCGCAGAATGGTTTCAGCGTATTTCAAGGACCGCATCTTGTTGTACCAAACTGAAAATGGGCAAGTAGACTATAAGATCACAGGAGGTGTACCTCAGGGCTCTGTTCTTGGCCCCCTCTTATGGAACGTAATGTACAACGACCTGCTCCTGCTCGGTCTGCCTGAGGGCGTCAGGCTAGTGGCATTCGCCGATGATGTGGCATTGATCATAGTGCGCAAGCACATAGAGGAGATACAAACAACCTTCTCATTCGCTATAGCCACAATTCAGCATTGGATGCTCGCAGCGGACTTGAGTTTAGCAGAACAAAAGACCGAAACACTTCTTGTTAGCAGTCGAAAGGCAAGGGAAACCATCACCCTCAAAATAGGCGACACCTACATACAGTCGCAGCCCTTTATCAGCTATTTGGGGGTGCTCCTGGACGCACGGCTCAACTTCAAAGAGCACATAATCGCGGCCAGCAAGAAAGCAGCTGGGGTACAGGGGGCATTATCTAGAATAATGCCGAATGTTAGAGGCCCTAGACAGATAAGAAGACAGCTACTGGCAACAGTAACTACTACTGTTTTGTTGTACGGGGCACCGGTATGGGAGAAATCGCTCGAGCTACCATCGTACCGCCGGAAAATGAAATCAGTCCAGCGGCTCTCAGCGATTCGAGTGGCATCATCCTACCGCACTGTGTCTTACGAGGCGGTGAGTGTGATTGCCTCTACCCTACCAATTGACATCCTGGCTGCAGAAAGGGGACGGCTTTATCGCAGAAAGTTAGAGAAAGACCAACCGACAGGAAACAGCGATGAAAGAGCCATGAGTCTAGGGCAATGGCAGGAGAGGTGGGACAGCTCTACTAAAGGCCGGTGGACATATCGATTGATACCTAACATCAGTCGTTGGGTCAACCGCCAGCATGGGGAGGTTGGGTTCTACATCACTCAACTCCTGACTGGACATGGATGCTTTCGAGCATACCTGCACAGGTTCAGGAGGGCAAACTCCCCAAACTGCCCACACTGTACGGACGTTATAGAGGACGCAGAACACGTGTTCTTCTCCTGCCCCCGGTTTCAGGATCAACGTGCTGAAGTGGAGAGGATTCTGGAGACTAATATCGTTCCAGAACAAATAGTAGAAGCCATGCTGAAGGGCCCCCAAGCCTGGAACTTGGTATCAGATTACGCGGAGACTATCCTTAAAGAGCTCCGCAATACCTTCGAGGAGTAGGCTTTAGAGGCTTTCAATGTAAGAGCAGTTAACATCTGCAATGAACCACCCTTGCGAAGTAGTATTGACAAAGAGTGCCGCAGGGGACCATGGTTGTAGGAGAAAGAGGTTAGGGTTTTAGCGGGTATACGGTATACTGGTTTCAATGCAACGATTTACTCTTGCTTTGAAGTCATTGCATCGGGAGTCCCGCACGACGGCTAGCACGTGCTAGTTAAGTACGCAATGTATTTCCCCCCTCTTCGGATAAAAAAAAAAAAAAAACACACATACACACACACACACATTTTACGGAAATTTACGGTCTTCCGAGTTTTGTGTTTTATTTTTTCGCTATATTTGTTCTTATAAAAACAGAGATTTGTTAAAACTTTGATGAACTCTGTTGTCTTCTACAATAAAAGTTTCTGTTCTGCAGCCACTGTAATGTATCCCGAGAGAGCTAACTTCGAAGAGAAAGGGTCGACGAACGATCCCTTTGTAAAATGTTTATTAGAATAGTTGTAGTAGTTCGCCAAAGGCCTCGAGAGCATCAGGTTGGTGCTTGTGTAACCAAAAATCGATCCAGATACTATATGTCAGAGCTACATGCTGCAATCTCAAAAGGAAAGCTTTCTTGAGCCAGCTCATTTGCATTGTTATTAACTACCAGTCTGATTTACGTCTGGGTTTCGGGCGAACATCTAGATAGTGTATGAGGATAATAAGAAATTCCATTTTGTGAAAACGGCTCCAAAGGAACGGTTTCGTATAGAAATAGACAAATTTTATGGTATGTAATGAAGCGATATGATTTTAGGTTGAACTGAAATTGCAAAGCTGAATAATGTCGTTATTAGAAATCTGCACAGGAAATGGTAACTATTGACTACTATCTCGAGAAAAATTAAAAATCTCAATTAATGTGATTGTCTTGATTATTTATGTACAAATTTTAGGCGTTTTATTTATTTATGTGAGGCCTATATTAATAAATTAATATACAAGCTCGAAATACAAATTGAAATAATTACATAAATATTGCAATGAAAGATAGTAATTGTGATTTTCGATTTGACAAAATGAAAAATAGGAGCCGTGTTAAGAATAAGAATGCTAAACTTAAAAAAACTACACTTCCGTGCGCACAATTAAGAACTACTCGTATATAATAGGAAATATTTTGTTTCTCACTTTATTCTAAAGTATTAATATATATATTAGGGAGGTCGTTAAAAATTAAATTTTTTGCAACGCCCCATCAAATACTTTCTTTTGATGGGATTTTAAATTCAAAACAACACGTGCCTCTAGACGACCTAAGTCAATTTGTGGGTATGGGTATAATCATCTTTTTGGGGAATTTGTTGATTTCAGCTATTCGAAATATAAAAAATAATAAAACTCAAATCAATACAAAAACAATAATTGATCAAAATAATAATAAATAACAGTTAAAATTAAAAAAATCCCAGTACATTTGTCTATTAAAATTGATATTTTTATTTTAATATTACATTAGTACAAACGATATTTTAATATCTAGATTTCTTTACTCCAAGCCTCAAGTAAGCTTTCTTTCCAATTTTTAATGTTTTTTCTTCTATAATCATCTAAGATTTGAATGAGGAATTCTTGAGGATTATACCCAAAAATTGACTTAGATCGTCTTGATCGTGTTGTTACGCTGAACAGCAGCTCACCGTAACAACGCATTGAGAATGCCAAGTGAGACCTTGGCGAAACGTCTGCAGGATTCAAAGGTGAATCAATAAAACGAACGGATGTAATCCCGGATAAATATTTCTTCACATTGTTCCATCCGTGAAAGCCTACGACTAGACACACACACACATATATATATATATATATATATATATATTAAATGCTTAAGTTTGTTTAACATGAAATTCGCGTTCTCTAATTATACAGTTTCCTCTCTGTACTTTGTAGGGACGATGAGAGGCTTCTAGAGTAAGTTCAGCTGAGATCAAATTAATGACTAATTAGCTATAAAACTTTAGCTGCAATTGAGCAACAACCCAAGAACTTGGTAAATAGTTTTTGAAGAGTTGTGTGTTAATTGCTTGCGCTTTCAAAGTTTTAAAGTTAAATATGGAAGATGACAAAGACGAGTTACTATAACTGTATGAGGAGAACGTCATGATATTCAAGTGTATCAAATATGTTGGTTCGAAACTGCAAATAGCAATATTACTTACTACATGAAATAAATTGCACAGAAAATTGAAAGCGTAACTAAAATGAAATTAAAATTTCACAAATATATGTTTCATATTTTATTATAACCATTCATGTAATTCATGTTCAGAAATTGTTATTTGCAGACGATCTCAAACTCTTCCCTTGTGTGAAAAACCAAATGAATTGTGAAAACTTTCAAAAGAATATTTATGACCTTTGGAAGAAGTCATAATATTGTTGATTTCAGCTATAAAATTGGTTCGGGTGTGCTGAACAGAGTAAATGAAGTCAGAGACCTAGGAATTATATTCGATGGCAACCACAATTTCAATAATCATATAGAAAACATTTAGCAACCCATCAAAAATGTGTGGTTACATAATAAGAAATAAAAGACAATTTCCAAATGTCAGTTGTCAGATAACACTTTATAGTGCACCTGTAAGAACTAAACCGGAGTATTCGTCGATTATTTGGTCACCGCATTACAAGTTGTATAAAGTGTGCAAAGAATGTTTGAGAAGTTCATGTACTTCAAAAAATATGGGATATACCCCGAGAGAGGGTTTGAACACGACGCGTTATTATCCGATCTGAGTCTGAAGAATCTAGAGCAGCGCAGATTTATCGCGTATTGCCGATTTCTGCTTAAACTAATAAACTCTGAAATTGATAGACCATTCATACTGGAGCATTTTAGTCCCGATAGCTAAGTTCAGAAGATAATATTTGTTTTATCCTCCACCTGGTCACACAAATATCCGTTTTGCCTCTCTTTTTAACACGTTCATCTCCGGTAGAAATCTTGACGTATAGCCAGGTGCCGCATGGGATTTTAAAATATATTTTGAAATTATTATTATCTACACGTTAATTGATGTCTAGTGAAGCAAAGCCTGCTACATTTTTAGTATAAAACCAAATATAAAAATTACACGCACCTAGCGCGTTGCTGGCACATGGTATAGAATTTCACTAACCCTAATCCTATGTGGCAGCAACGCACCTGGTGTGTTTAGGTCTATTTTTACACTACTTCTAAGTGTAGAAAAAAGTGTATATAGTTGGCGGTTCCAAGGGAAGGAGGGGGGGAATGGGGCCCAAGCCCCATCCAAAATCATCTGAGTTGTATGCTTTTCTGTGTCTATTATGCTCAAGCATACTCTCAAAGCGGTCAAGCCCCCCCACGAAGTCTAAGCCCTATCAACGAAGTCAGCCCCCACCAACGTCACTCTAGGATCCGCCACTGATATATATTATAGGATTAAGTGGATTCAATTGACTATTATACATGCCAGAATATTTTATTGTACTATACCTATTATATATGAAACACATAACATAAACAAATCCACAAATATTTGCTGATACAAAAAAAAAAAGAAAAAAAAAGAAATATATTAAAAATAAACAAGACTAATACACCAAACAATATAATGAAAATTTGTATTATATAACTAGCTTTTACTCGCTGCTTCTCTCTCGGTGAAGCCCTTAAATAAACATCAAAGATCATTACATTCCAATTGAACTGAATCAAAGTGATTCAGTATTTAAAAAATTACATATAATAAAGTTAGAAAAACTGAAAACATGCTTTATTGAAATAATTTACAGCGGCAAAAGTTTAAATGTATTTCACTACAACAAAGATAAGTAATTTTGAATAGTAACGATTTAAGAAGAGAAAACTATTAAAAAACTTCAGCAAGGGTTTTCAAAGGTTTTCGCTCTATAGTTTTCATAACCCAGATAAGGACACAATATCTAAACGTGTATTAACTAAATATCAAATCTCTATTACATGATATACACTGGTTGTTAACCGCCAATAAAAAACTAAGGATTTTTGCTCTCACATTCACTAAGACCTACCAGATTTGATTTTTTCAGTATTAACGGATCCGAGACATAAGATTAGCAGCCGGGCGCCTTACACGCTCCGGCACCCCTTCTATTTTGTAATACTTTAATATGAAACATCAGCGCCTCTCCCGAACAGGTAACATACTTTGAATTTACATAACAAAGCGAATGTAAACAAAAGACATTCTCTCCATAAGACGTGCGGTTCTATAAGGGCCTATATTCGTTGTTTTAAGTGACCGAATAAAATCTCATTGAATATAGAATTTAAAATTCCAAACAGCTGAAGTTATAATCAATATGATATTAATTTCACGGTAATGCTGCTGGTATACACGTCCGTCGTCCGCAAGATGCCATGGATAATTCGGGAATACTTTACAACCTTTACAACAAAAAAGTATGACGAACACCATTTTTTAACACACACAAACACGTCCCTATACGTCCGTCTTCCGAGAAGACGACCACCAACGTTGAAAATTATTAGGATTCAATCTACTGGTGAAAAGAGCAAATTTAACGGCATTTCAATATACAAATTTTAACGGTTGTTAAGTGTTATATCACTTAAAATCCTCCAGTAACTGAACTATGTGGTAAGCTTTCCTTCTTTCGGCATTTGCAGATTTATGTTTTATTACTTTTTATTGCACTCTGAATATTTTAGCCTGGCAGTTATTAAAATTTCCTACTAGGAAACGACTCGAAATCATCGATCCCTTGCATCGAGTCGAGCTTTTGTAGTTACCGACCTTTGGCGGATGGGACTGACGGATCGAAAACACCTGCCTGAATAAAATTAACACCGAAGACAAGCAATAAAGGGTACGAATTGGTCGAAATATCTTTCATCCTCGCAAAATGTTTGGGTAGTTGAGGGAATAGAATGAATATATTCATTCATAAAAAACGCATTTTAAAGAAGGGTACGAACCCAACGTGGGTGGTCATGTTTTGCGGACGACGGACGTGTATACCAGCAGCATAATAGGGTTGAAACTTTATTGGCGTTTCAGTTTTCAACTTTTTGGACAAAATTCATGTCTGCTAAAATATTATTTTTTACCCTCCGTAATTTGTTTTAATAAAAAATGTCCTTTCTAATACCTCTAAGAATATGTGTACAAAGTTTCATAATAATCAGTTGAGTAGTTTTGGGGTGAAAGCGTAACAAGCAAACTTACATACATTCACATTTATAATATAAATCATTTAAAAAAAAATATAACCGACTTCCACCGATAACTAAAAAGCTGAAAATAATTATAACAAAATACAACTCTAGCAAATAAATAACACATTCAGTGTTGTTATGCATCCCAGAAAGTAAAAAATGTAAACATTAAAAGGTGCTCATTCTGTACAAATTAATTACCTACCAATCTAGTATATTTTTGAAGTCGGTGCCAAGCAAATCTAAAATCCTGCATTGCGTACTTATCTACTACTTCATCAAACTTAGTTGTTACTTGGCACCGACTTCAAAAATATACTAGATTGGTAGGTAATTAATTTGTACAGAATGAGCACCTTTTAATATTTACATTTTTTACTTTCTGGGTAGATACCTAACAACATTGAATGTGTTATTTATTTGCTAGAGTTGTATTTTGTTATAGTTATTTTCAGCTTTTTAGTTATAGATGGAAGTCGGTTATATATATATATATATATATATATATATATATATATATATATATATATTTTTAAATGATTTATTTTCATCTTTTAAGTTTTTTTGAACTGGAATAGTTTTCATTCATAATTTTTTATTTTGTATGTATAACCTTAATAGACAGGACCAGGTAACATCGAAAGCCTCATCATTACACAATGATAAATTTTCATTTAAATTGACAGGTAAATGTTTACTAACAAATTGTACTAGTACGCGTTGACTTAATAAGCCCAAAATATATTTATATAGATAATTTCACTCCACCGTATGTACCAACCATCCTGTACATAAGACTGCCCACGGACAAGCATAAATTTGTTACCTGCCTTCTGTAAATTATAGGACGGAGTAGAATCCATCCCATATTTACGGAGTCAAATCCGTCCTATATTTCAACCATCGTATATAACTCCTTGTGGGATACCCCATAAATTCTTTCATTTTTAACATTTTATATAATCGCCCTGTGTAACATTAATTCATCTCCACACTTTATGCAACTTCTTATGGGCTAAAAAATAAATGTTTTAATCACACTCCAGCATATATTTCAACCATATGATTTGTGTACCTCCATATCATATAACAGTTTTTTAATCACCCTATATAATTTTAATTAGACATTTTTTCCAACATTTTTATAGCATCAAACGTGCACTCCACTCTATATATTTTAACCACCCTGTATATACGGCTACCTATGGACCACTATCATTGTACTACGTCCTATATTTCAATCATCATATAAATGCAACTCCTTGTATAACTTTGCTTTGTGATTTCATTTGCTATAACTAAACAGCCTGTGTATAAACGCACCGAATAGCAGTTTAGGGTTTGACATGTGCTGTCACTGAATTTTCTATTATGCCGGGAGAATGTGACACCAATACATAGAAAATTTTCAAATTCGCAATTAAAACTTCCAGTGCCTACAACTCCAGCACTATTACGTTGGAATTAAAATATTTATGAGCAAACATCCGTTATGTCATTTCGATGAAATTTTTGATAAGAATTTTGGAAGTTTCGTCGATTTTCTGCAAACTGCAAGTTGCACGCCGCAAAAAAGTAAATGAGATCAGCTAGATCTTCCTTAATAGATTAAACCTTAAAAAACTATACACATCCATAAGGAGTTTTCGAAAAATCGACCAATATGTTAGGGATATTGGTCGATTTCCATACACGCAAGCGTTCATTTACAAATTTCACCACTTTACCAATAGAATTCTTGTCCAAAATTTGAAGTTTCACCAATCCGTATATATACTCTATTAAACAAGACCATATTCATTCAAAACGGTTCACCACAGGAGAAGAAATCAGGTAACATACATACAAAAAAAAACATACGCGATGAATTGATAACCCCTTTTTTGGTAGTCGGTTAGTTAATAGGGATTGCTCGTGACACAGTCTAGAACAGTTTATGAAACACAAAGCCGGCTCTTCTATGCATTGAAGACAATAATAAATGCTATCTTTTCTTGTTTTGTTAAAATTCCAGCAGTATTTGCAGCGCCTTATTTTTGGTTTTACCCTGAATGCCTTTTGGACAATTTTGTGGGAATGTTTCACAAATGTTTTTTTCACAGGGGGCTCTTTTTGGGCTTAGTTCTAAAAGTCTTTTTAAAATCGTTTCGTTTCCTAATATTATAAGGAAAATAAGCATTCATTAACATCATTTGAAAGATGTGAACCCCTGATTTTTTATACCAACGCAGGCACTTGTGTTCACAACAATAGTAGCTAAGCATTTGGTATATACTACATTTATGTTTATTGTACTGTACAAATGACGAAACGTGACCTACTTCGATTGTGCAATGGCACCCCATATCGTTACGCCCACTGCATAGTGTACATGTGGCTCAGCATGAAATTGGGGTAGACGTCTTTCTCCTTGACGTCGTCCAACCCTTCTTCGGCCATCATACCCACCCAAGCAGAATCGAGATTCATCAGAGAAGACGACCTGATACTATTCCACATTCCAGTGTTGTCGTTCTCTGCACCAATGTACTCGTTGCTGTAGCTGCTCAGCGGAGAGAGATAGCAAAAGATGGAGTTGATAAAGCTGCAGTTCAAAAGACCTTATAGGGCGGTAAACCGTTCGAACACCTATAAGATGAATTTGTTCTCCTTGCCACTCATCAGGGCCAATTATCAAGTTGTCGAAAATGGGTTTCTAGAAACCATAAGCCTCAGACGTGGATCTTGAACTTCATTTGTGCCCCTTTGACATCCGGTGCCTACTCTTCTCCGATTTTGGGTATTTTTAAACCATGCTTGACAACATTTCATAAGAGCAGTTAGACTTTTAGATTTTTTAAGTGGGGTTAGCGATTTCTCGAAATGAAAAAACCGCCTCCCGTAAACCAATAATTCGACCTCTTTCAAAATCACTTAGCTGGCTATACATTTGGCGTACATGTACTCTAGGCATTTTAACATTACTAATAATCGATTTTGGATCCCATCAAACAGTTTGTTTTTTGGTCAATTTTAAAAAATACCGACTACAATTTTGATTAACTTTACATGAAAAACATTCACCAAACTTTACCAAATTTACATTTACTCTTTACTCTAGCATCTAGGTTTTACCACAATTATATTAAATTTAAAGATCAAATTCTGGATGATGCAATTTTTTTGTCAATGAGTATATATTACCAACCGTAAATCCAAGTTTACACACAAAAAAAAATGAATAAAACAAAGTAGGTACAGACCGCGCCAGGCGCGTTGCTGGCACCACGTAATTCATAGAACAACGAGCCAGGCGCGTTGCCGGAGATAAACGTGTTAACCGACTTCCAAAAAGGAAGAGGTTATCAATTCGTGGCCACGTGTGTACTCAGTGATTATTCAAAAACGACCTGGGCCAATTTGATGATTTAAACAGCATTGTATTAAGGAATATTACTGAAAGGTACCATATAATTTTCTATAACGTGAGGTTTACGGTTTTCCAGAAAATCGGAAAAAACTGTAATTAAGAGACTACGTTTCAGTGAATTTCAATAAATCTACACTGTTTTCTTAAAACGGCTCAACTAATTTAAATATGTCAGCTTGATTCCGTATAATTATCTATAATGTAAAACATACCGTTTTTCCGAAAATCCTAAAAATATTTGCAAAAACACGGTAAGCATCAATATAAATGTCAAATTCTCATCATAATAATTTAGCTTAAATGTCAAGATATGCCATAAAAGTATATCGTAAAGGGTGTTTGTAACGGTTTTCGTTGTAGTCTAGGGAAATGGAACAAAATATTCCGTTAGCGTAGCGAAAAGAAAATTTTTTAGGTGAACGATGTTTTCTATATGGCATATGGTGGTAGCTGTGTGCGTGCATCGAAAATTAAGCAGCAAGCAATGGACGCAGTTCCATATATAGGATGGTTGAAATATAAGATAAAATAGAATTAAAGTTATACAGGGTGTTTAAAAAAATGTTCTATTGGGTGGTACATAACTAGTTGCGTAAAGAAGGTAGTGGAAATAAGAGTGAACTAAACCTATAGTTATACAGAATGGATAAAAAACTTAAAAAAGGTTAAATAAGCATATGCACTAAGGATATTCGAGCTATAGGGCGGAGGGTTCAAAAAATGTTAGAAGCAGTTGCATATATTGATTGAAAATAAGGTGGAATTATAGTTACGCAGGATGGTTCAAAAAGTTTTAAAACAAATAAAAATTTAGAAAATATGTGGATAATATAAAAAATAAAAATTACCAAGAGAGGGAGAGATAAGAATAAGCTAAAATAATCAATAAAACTGTACCTTAAATTAGATAAAAAAATATGACAGAAAATAGTTATTGATTGCACACGGATTCTAAAGGGTTTTTATTTTAAGCCAGTTAAAGTCAGTTCTTTTTTAAATATGAATTATTTTAGGCTCTGCTTTTGTTATAATAGGATTTAGAAAAAATATTAACTATAGGGTAAAGAGGAAGCTGTTTGTCCAAAGTGACACAGTAACATGTTCTTAATGATGTGTCTAAGTATATTAAAATGTAACTATTGTGTATCGATATGGTTACTATGTCTCGGTTTGTTTTGTAATAATATTTATGTAATTCATTAAGAGTTGTTACTCTTATGGTTATTTACAGTTATTTTCTTTTCTTCTCTGGTGTTTATTGAATTTTAATATGTATACACCTTTTTTAGGTAGCATAAGCTATATTTAGTAATTTAGCATAGATAATATTAGTCCTGTAATTGGTGTCATACCGTTGGATTAAATGAATCAATAAAATAAATAAAAATAAAAAAATAATCTGAAAAATCCATATGCTGCTCCTTGAAAATCAAGTGTAAATATTCTACTTTTAGTCCTTCTGCAACATTAAAGAGAGATAACTGATCTATTCTTTTTTCAATGTTATAATTAGCTACTGCCCAACGCCAAACCAAATTAAGTTATAAAATAATATGCTCCAAAAATATATACACATTACACTAATTCAACGCCCAACCTACTACCGATTTATAGGGAAATTCCCGTTATCCGAAATGGAATAATGTGGCTAAACGAATCAATGATAGATATCTATTGTATATAGATATAATTATACATTATTTTTGCCATGTACTATAAGAACCTTCAACGTTGCATTTTATTCATAGGACAGAATTTTTTTTCAAAATTGTTTCGGTTAGCCGTGATATTCCGTGTTGAAGAGGTGACTCACCCTGTACAAGCAGAAAATGTCCAGGAATGAGCCCCTTGGAGCGCTCTGCAATTGCTTAGTAAAAGTATGGGAGATTTTTGTAATAGTTTAAGCATTGCGATAGGATTATTGTCGTTCCAATTTTTTACTACACCCTGATAAATAATTATCGGGCCGGTAATTACATTACACACCGTACTGGCCAGGCCGATTTCAGCTCTCGCGCATCATAATATCCAAACAGGACACTCTATCAACTTCGAGGACAGAAGGACTATCATATCCCTCAATTCCCGTAGGGCATCCACTATTCGCAAAGCTATAGAAATCGAGAAACAACCCCTATGTCTAAACTGTCGCGATGACACCTCCCGCCTTACTACAGTATGGACTTCTGTAATTGCCAGATTAAACGAAGCAGAAACGCCCACCAACAGCCAACCAATCACAACCTAGCCCCTCCATCATAATCATATGCAGCAACCAATTTTTCATAGGGTAGCCTCCCTGAAGAATTGGACGATAGGTGAACAAATGGTCTATTTGACTAACTGAAATGAAGAAGAAGAAGTGTAGGAATTGAAGATTTGGTTCGACGGACTGAGAAGAACATATTTTTGCAGTTTTTATCGGGAACTCAAGGCTACAGGCTGAGGAATTGACCTTTGAATAACTAAACGAGTAAAGAATGTATTAACGAAGGAAAAGCTGAAGAGCTGATCGGAGACACATAAGGGTCTTGAGGGAACAGATGAAGAACTTAAAGTCTTTTTGTGGGAAGAATTGTTTCGAACAATTCAGAAGCTGAAGAATATTTTTATAATTTTACAGGGATATGAATCATACCTTATCACGCGGCTTCAATATTGGTTGGTAAGGGGCAAATGTTGATTTCCCTGATTTTTGCCATTTACATCATAGACAACTGTAACACCCGAAATTGTGTCAAAAGTTTGTATTTATTGAAAAAATCTTGATCTGGCTGGGATTCGATCCCAGGTTAAGACCTTGTATCAAGCCATATATATATATATATATATATATATATATATATATATATATATATATATATAAGAATCCCATATACGCTAGTCGTCGCGTGCTTCCTTTAATACCAGCGTCGAATTCTCCAGTAAAAATCGTCACCACTCCTTCCGCTGCCGAGTCTTTTTGAGAACCGTTCTCAAATTTCGTAACAATATATATATATATATATATATATATATATATATATATATATATATATATTAAAATATTTAATAGACTTAAATGGCAGAACAGGGAAAGAAAAATAAGAGTTTGGTTGTAGCGCAATATAGAGAAGAAATAAATGAATTAATTAATTGATGGCAATGGACAACAGTTAATAGATTTATGCAAAAATCAAAATTTAAATATAGGATTCTAACCCCATAAGGATGTACAGGGTGGGCAAATAAGAATGGCCGCAATCCATATCTCAGGAATGGCTCATAGTACAGCTTTGGGGAAAAATGTTCTAGACTAAAGTGGCAACGAGAAAAACTTGGAAATTATTTACAGTGTTGTACGACGACCGCTAGAGAGCGTAACTGAAGACCAAGAGTGAAAATGGCTCATTTTCTACAAAAATTACCTAATTAAAGTATTCCAAAAAATAGAAAATCGTACTTTCAGAAACATTCCGCATACTTTTAATACGAAGTATTTGGTTCTATCTTGTCAAGTAAACTGTAGGGATGAGTGGGAAACATGTTGAAAACAAACGCTTGTCATTCTGGTTTGGCTTAACTGATTTTTACAAACTTTAGCTTTTTGGAATTTAATTTTCTCTACTAATTTATCAACTATATATTATAATAATTCCAATGAATTACCGAATCGCTAGAGGGCGCTATCAATTTTTTTCTAAAAAAAATTAATAAATTTTCAAATTATCAAATATCCAGTGACAACGGTATATCGATATCATTTTTCAGTCAGGAGATATGTTACAGAATGTGTGGGTGATGGAAATTTTTAATTATATTTTGATTACTCCGGTTTCCCCCAATATAATTGAATGAGGTTGGTTGCGTTCGGATTTATTTTTATGGCCTATAGATAGTAAGTTAAATTTTTCCATTATTACTTATACCGTCAGTGCAAGGTGGCGATAACAAAATTTCATATTAAAAAAACTAGTTTTGTATTCATCCTAATTCAATCTGAGACTTCATTAAGCCTGAGCCGGCAGTGAAAAATGCTTTTCGATAAATTTTCTAATCAAATATTATATAGCAAATAAAGAAACATTTAACAAGTTGGAAATTTCTTTCCATTGTATGAAAACTTCTACTGTTGCTGCTCGATTATATAACGAAAAGTACCTACCCAGAAAGACGTCATCATTTAAGAAATGTTTAATTCGTCTGACCCATTTACTGCGTACCACAGGAAACGTGTAACGTGCTATATATCGAAGACCAAAGGTAATCAAAATCATGCTTTTTATGTAATGAAAACAAATATATACCCTAGATATATTTTAAATGATTTTACTCAAATAATAATTATTAAAGGTTTCATTCAAATAAGTGTTTTGAACACTGAGATCAATCCTTATTCATAATTAATATCAAAGATATATATTTTTTTCAACATTAACAATTAGAATCGTAACTTAGAATAGGCAAATATAAAAATTATTATTTACACGTTATTTGGTAAAGAAGCAAAGACATTCATATTACATAGACATTCATATTAAATCAAAAGTTCAAATATATTTTGTCTAGAGTAGTGTTGCAAAAATCGCAAGTAAATTCAGACAGATTTGAAGGGATCAGCTGAGGAGTATGCAAACCAACAAGAGATCTTTCTAGGTAAGATAGATAGTGCAATCTTTTACAAATTTGTTTTGACCCTCTGTGTCTACATTAACTGGAGCCCTTTCCGAGTGCGATCCAACTTATTTTCACTTGTTCGGGGCCAACGTACATTTCCGGTTTTATCGAATCCATTGATTGGATTCGTGGAGATGTTTACTATTTGATACATACTCACTGGTCTACCGGGGTTGTTGTTCATTAATTTTTCCACTGTTGAGTTGTAATAAGTACTCAGGGGATATATGACACTGACATTCACTTGTTGAGGATGAGGCTTGTGTGTGCAGTGTGGTGGAATTGAATCAGCATTCAATATTTAAAATCCAGATATATCCAAAATCAAAGAATATATATTTATGAACTTAAATATATATCACTGTTATTGGCAGTTTGTAGTATAACAGTCAAGCGCGAGGATCATCTTGTACAAAAGGAAGGGAATCATCTTGCCCCAAGCTCAACTTCTATATTCCATTTTTCCTAACATAACCTATAAGCACGCAGCTATTCTCGGGTTACCCAAAAGCCAACATTAAGCAAATTAGAAAGCTATAATCACAACAGTCATTGTAATTAATAGTCTTTACTAAAATTAACATAAGCTTGAACTCAACCTTATATTAACTGGCCAGAATTAATTTTTTTTTCCTTAAAATCCGATGCATCACTGACACCTATAGTATAAATTGACTGAGGCGAGTGGGTATGTACGGCTATGTTTTGCCAAGGAATTCAATTTGATGGCGTTTACTGTCTGTGTGCAATCAAAAAGCATCATCTTACCTCTTGAGATCAACTCATACACCTTCCCCAACATAATTTAGAAAACTATTTATTCAAGATTTTACAATCAATGGAGCCAAGACAATAAATATACTGTTTCTAGTCGACAACCTTTTTAGTTGCGCTTCTCTGAATTGACTGAAATCTAATAACTTTTTTTATGAAAGCTGGCCAATAGAGACCCCAAATTGTGAGTCGTGCTGTATCTAATGGCGGTTTTCTGTGATTCCTAGGATAGATATCAAAGGAAAAAGTCTACTATTTCTTAGATATTTGACAATCTGTTGGCGGCAAGATGGTTGACTATCACAAAGTAACGGCTTCCACAATTCAATTTTAGATAATATACTGTCAAATAAACAACCAGAAGATGATCAAAATGGCCACTAACTTCATTGCAGAAAGATACCTATACAACGAACTTGTTAACTAGGTTACATGAATGGTGAATTTTATAATTGTTCTAAATTCCTTAAATCCTTTAAATTACTTATTTTCTTGTATCAATAGCCGTTTTACAAATATATTCCTTCAAGTGTCACACAGATGAAAATCCGCGGGAATTATATCAGAGACCGAGGTGGTCAACTAATAGGACTTCCTCGTCCTATCGTTGAGATAAGCTCGAGCATCGGTGGCCAAATGTGAACTAGTTGTAAATTTTCCCTGCAAAGAAATCAATTTAGGATAAACATCAACAATTTTTCGTGGTTACGTCTATTAGGTAAAACAATCGTCCGAAGCATATATGTACATGCAAAAATTGGTATTGTGAATTGGCTACTTAAAAACTTGGGATTATCGTCATAGCAAGTATGTGAATTGTGAAAATTATCATACATTTTCTGGTAAATTGTGCTTGCAGTTGGGTCATTTTGAACACTATACACAACAACTCTTTTAAGTTTCATGGTCCGCCGGTATGTGTGCCTAGCATCAAGTCTTGTTGCTTTAAGAGAAATAATTTGTAGTAAACGACGAAATAATATTTTCAAATTAAGTTTTGTGCAAAGAGTTATTTCGAGGAAATTTTAATAAAATCTGACTGCTTCCGATGCATCGCCATAAACTCAGGGCATGTTACTCATGAGATGAATAATTTGTAATTATTATTTTTGCACAACTGAAAAATATAATTATTCAAACGTGTCAGTGTCAAAAAATTCCGTAAAATGATACTGTAAGATTTGTACAATGAAGTCAGACATAGCTTACTATTCAAATACAGTGAGCTAGGTTGCAAAACATTATTATAATAATAGTTGTCAAAACTGAAACTGAAAAGTTCCCTTAAAATGATGATGCTATTGTATTTAGAACTAACTTGATCGCCAACAATTCATGCATTAGACAACTATTGTCATGTCTGTTTAAATTTCAAGACAAGAAGTCAGTTGCTGTAAAGTATCGAAAAAAAGCATTTATCTTAAATCATCTTCTAATAGCAGTCAAACGTAATCATACCGTCTAACTAAAAAATATACGAAAGATTTATCCGATTAAATGAGATATTGGGCTCGAACCTGGAGAAAAGTCAGGTTTTTGGCATATTTTTCCGAATTTCTGACTTTCTAATCGTTCTTCTCCAATAGTTGTTGAAATAACCTCACAAATATGTTTTTCCCCCAGGGGTCTCAGTGAAACACTATTACCAATATATTTTTGCATATAAATAACTAAATAAGGGGCGTAAATTTTATTTCTGCTCATTCAAACAATATTTTAAAAATTTTCAGCAAATTGTTGGGAATTTTCAAAATTCTGCCACAAATACAAACTGGTTTAGAATTATGACTACCACGTGGCGAATCCTTTGCTTTCGAAGAATCTTTCAAACAAAACCTGGACACCTCGGGTACAACAGTCGGGAAAAAATTTACACGAAGTTTTGGGAGACATCTTTTTTAATAATCGTTAATGCGTCAAAATGACGAACAGAATGTTTCTTTAACACCAAAAAATTAAACCTAAATAGGTAACTATAGTTTTAAGTTGTTGTGAAGGTAAAGTTGTAGATAATATAATCATAGAATTGGATTGTCCCAAGTAACTCACCTAGCATGATTGAGAGTGCCTGTTGCATCTTGGCTTAAATCATAAGAGTATGAACCAGATTTTATAATTCGAGAAATATTTGGCAGATACCTTTGATTCTGACTTAAATTTTTCCCAATAGTTCAAATTTATGACGTGCATATTTTAGATCAAGATGCATGAAGAGGGTCCTGAACAGCAACTCATTAAAAGGCAACAGGTATATACTCGACTGTAACGTTTGTCCTACTTTTCGTTCCAAACTTCTTATAATTTTTCCATCATGTGTTAGTTGCAGTACCATCACATCGCATTAATTCCAGATCGATAACTCCTCCATTTTCTAGATAAAATTTAAATATCTTTTGCACTTCCTGACGAAGGAATAAAATGGTCTAAAACATATTTATTCTGGTTCAGGATAGAACAGGTGTATGATCTTCTTTTACGTTTTCTTAGTTTAGTATCAAAAAATACTGTTTTTTAAGAAACACGGTTTTTATTAAATTCTTGGTGCAAAGATATATTAAACTGTACTTTTTCCGCGTAAAATTTTATTCTAACTAAAATCAAGGATTTATCGTGATAGAATATAAAACCTGCATCTGCTATGGTAAAAGAAGTAACTGCTGAGAGAGGAACAAATTGATAATAATCTTTGATAATGGCATAGCCTTGTAAGTGATAAAACTCAGTTAATTTGTTTTCATTCAATAAAATTATGGTGCAGTATCCAAAAGAAACGGCTTCACATTTTTTTTATTATTAAAAATTATATATATTTTAGACAAGAAATTCATATGAATCTAATTATTACTTTAAAACTAGAACAAACACAATTTCTCCTAATTATCAAAAACTGCATTGTTTTTAATTTTAATGCCGACAAGTTACAACAGTTGAAATATTATTACACCTACAAAAAGACTAATAATATTTTTATATGAAAAAATTATATAAAAAAAATATTATTATTAACGTCATTTTAAGTCATTAATAATTATTGAAAAAGGTGTCTCACCAAACCTCCAGCAGAATTGTTCCTGGTGGATTTATCTGAGTAAGACGTGTTTTGATCGAAGGACACTTCATAAGCAAAGCATTCAAAAGTTGGTAGATCTAATTTAATACAAGTTTATATTTGGAGGAGAATTTTGAAAATACCCAAAAGATAGCTGAAAAACTTTAAAAAAACTTTTTGAATGAGCTGAAATAAATTTTACACCCCTTATTTGGTTAAGTATATGCAAAGATAATTTGCGTAATAGTATATTTGTTGAGATCCCTCGGGGCAAAATATTTTTATGGGGATATTTCAATAAATATTGGGGGAAAACGATTAAAAAGCGGAAAATTCGACAAAATATGGAAAAAAGGGATTTTTCTCGAGGTTCGAGCGGAAGTTCTCATTTAATTGGAAACATCTTTTGCAAACATTTTAGTTAGGGTGTCAGATAGAGTTTGACTGCTATTAGAAAAAAAATGCCTTTTTTCGATCCACGCCAGTGTACAGTGTGCTCTTATATCTCATAACGAACAGATATTATTCGCGAGTTGATAGGACGACAACGTTAATGACGATTGCACACTGTCATCACAATGAATTCTTTCACCCTTTGCTCCGTTTGAATTATTTCGTACCGCTCTTGGGTGCTTATCTTCTCGGAAACGTTCCTAACTCTTGACAGCCTAGCATTTCTAAAGGCCGGCAAATAGATGATGTCTGACAAAATGGATGCGTTGAAAACAAATACATGAATATGTGCCGGCGGATTTATTTCTGAATAGAAAATGGGACTCGCCTCATACATTGCAATAATGAAATGAACACAATTAGTACACTAACAAGTGGAAGGTTTTCGTTACTCTATATATATATATATATATATATATATATATATATATATATATATATATATATATATATATATATACTATAAATATAAAACACCAAATATTATTGTGTCAAATGGCAAATATATAATAATTGTTTCTATGAAATCAACCACTAAAACTATGTTTACGACCAGACAATATATTATTTGTGGTCGGTGCTGAGAGGTCCAACTATAGGCTGACAGCTGACATACCTAATGCTAAACATTAGGTAAATGTCCTTGCTAATGTACCAATAATGTTACATTTGAAGTTGCAGATCCTCAAATTATTATTTATAATTTTTAAGTTTTATGAAGTGAACTATCAATGAATCGCATAAAAAGTTTATCACTTATTTTTTAACTACATTAAATTCTCTACAAAACAGTGAGGGTAAAATAGTTTGTATTATCCTCTTATTTTTATATTATTGTCGATCATCAAAAGTTTAACTAATATACATAAAAAAGAATTAAGTGAGAACTGTTAAATACGGTGTACTCTACGGTACCATTATCATTCCACTGCTATTCTTAATCTATGATAATATTTTTATATATATATTATATATATATATATATATATATATATATATATATATATATATTATTTTGTTTGTTTAGTTTAGTTTACAATTATTTAGTCTTAAATTATAAATCTTAAAAATTATAATTATTACTATATGTTGCATTATTAAAAAATATATATTAAAGGATGTCTGTACAGTACATCCTTATTTTAAAGTAGAAAATAGTTACAATTGTTATTAATATTTGTTTCGGTATTTCTTTTCAGGCAAGAGCCGTAGATTTTCTTTGTTTATTTGTTTATTTGTAAAAGTCACGAAATGTTATACATAAAGAGAGAAGAGAATGTTTTAATAGAGGACACCTAAGTATTAACACTTGTGTTGTGTCCTATACATATTATCCCAAGTAGCACTTCATAAACAAATATACAAAATTATTCAATGATCCTATAAATTAAGAGAGAAAAAGAGAAACATAGTGCAATAGGAAGCAAAATACAGAACGTAGATAGCAGTTAGACATTTTTTAGGCAAGTTTTAGACTTAACACGTTATAATTTGAAATAATATATTTTTTGCTCTTATATTTAAATTTATAAAAAGAAAGATTTTTGAATTCACGAGGAAGTACATTATATAAATTAATTCCATTAAAATATATAATTTTTTGACACACAGCTATGGAGTAACGGTTGTAAGAATACATTTCTAGTAATTTGCTTCTGGTAGAATAAGGGTGAATATTTTTTTTAAACATGTATGTTTGTGTATAAACTTAAGAGCACAATGTATATAAAGACCTTTAATATTTAAAGGAGATTCATGGATAAAAATACTTTTTACACTGTCACAACTTTTTAATTTAAACATTGTTCTTAGGATATAATTCTGTGTAACCTATAATTTTGACAAATTTGTTTTATAAGCAGAATCCCAAATGGTAATTCCATAGTTTAGTATGGATTCCACTAGACTGTTTTAAACTATAAGCTTGTTGTTTTTGTTGAGTATTTTACGCAACATATAGAATTTATAAATAAGTTTTTTTATTTTGTTGGATACGTATTCAATGTGCATAACCCACTTAAGATGTTGATCAATGATTATTTATGTGGGTAGTTCTGGCTACATTTTCTTGTGTTCCTTCAATCATCAGGGCCCCCAAATTTTCCCATAGTCCCGACACGTTAGGTGCAAATGCAATGTACTTAGATTTAGTTATATTTAGGCTTAAATGGTTACTGTCAAGCCAGATCTTAACATCATTGAGTGCCTGTTGAGCAATTTGCCATGATTTACCTTCGCACTGCAACAAGGTGTCGTCAGCATACGATAAAATGTTACACTTGTTATAGTTTAGAAGGTCGTTTGTAAATATAAGGAAAAATGTAGGGCCCAAGATAGTCCCCTGTGACACCCCTGTCTTAATGTTTTTTTTTATCGCTATATTCTTGACCTACTTTAACCTGTTAGACAGATATTTTTTTAGAGATATAGGGCGATAGTTCGTCATTTCTTCTTTTTTTCCACTTTTGTAAATTGGCGTTACAAAACTTTCTTTAAATTGATAAGGTAATAATGTAGTTTCAAATATAAAATTTATTATATGTGCTAGGGATTACTAATAAAGTCTATTAATAATTTAATAATTTTAGCGGAAATTTTGTCAATCCCTGGGGCTGCGTTATTTTTTAATGTTGATATAATTTTTTGAATTTGAATTTCTTTATAATCAGTAGGGTTCATATACATAGTACTGTTTATTTGTTTTTCTGGAATCTGTAAAACTCGGTTACTATTTACAGTTATTTAATATTTTTTCACCAATTTCAATAAAATACGTATTAAAGTTATTTGCTAACTCTTTATGCGGAGTAACAATTTCTTTATTATTATTATTAATGTATTTTATAGTATCATTCATTTTTTTTAACATTTGTTGCTTCATTAATTAGATCCCATGATTTTTTATAATTTGCTTTTGATTCAAATAGTTTGGTTTTATAATATTCATTTTTTGTTTTTTTTATTAGGTTATTTAAAAAAATTCTATAATATTTGTACTCTTGCTTAATTTTTTCATTATTTTTATGTGTATGATATTTTTGTTTTAACAAATCTCTACTTCTAATCGACGTAAGAAGCCCAGCTGTCATCCACGGTTTAAGCTTATACTTTTTGTTTGTAACTTTTAGCACAGCCGAGCTACTCGAAATAGCATGTTGTATTTTTTTACACACGAGATTAGTTGCAAGGTGCGGGTCTAGGGAGCTGATAGGGATTCATATTCAATAATACATTGTAACAACATTATTGCTTATGCTGATGACAGTGGATACAGGTCAAACTAGCTCTAAAGTGACGATGTACATAGATCTACATTATTAGTAATAAACAACAATGTAACATGTTGTGTAATACTAATATTCGGATATGGCCTTATCAAAACCAACCAAAACCATTATTTCTTATTGATTGTTTAAATGCAGATACAGTGTGAAGGGAATATTGTTAATTCAGCAAGATACAAACCAAAACCATTATAGTTTTATTAATTCATAATAGACGTCATATTTTCTTTATGTTCTAGCTACAACAAGAATGGGCAGTGGATTGTTATTTTAATATTGTCGTAACCCCGAATTCCGAACTAACTTCTCTTTAATCAGTCCAGAAATGTATTAAGACAGTCCCATGTTTTTTCAATAGTTGTTCCCCTCTCTTGGAGTATTCCATATCCTGTCGTATATCTAATTTTGTTCATGCATTTACGTTATAAAATTAGAATATACAATTTTAATTAATCTCCAGTATGATACTAGTTAAAGTTGGATGTCAGAGATAAGCCGCAGTTTTCCAGCAACTGTATTACATTAATTTCGAAAGAATCATATATCTCCCATAGTCATGAAAATACAATGAAACGAGATATATACTTACGTCCCTAAAAAAACAAGTCAAATAATATCCCTTTTAATTAAAGACGAAGAGAAACATATAAGTAGTTAACCAGTCATCAAATTATTACCCCGAGCAGAAATGCGATGAACTAATGGATTGCTATAAAATTTGGAAATAACAACTATAGAATATATGTGCAAGGAAACAGAAACACGGTCGTAAAAAAACAAGGTGTGATAAGTAAATTAAACTTGTTTTCGATTTCCCAGCGGTATCCTTCATCTTTCACGAGATCCCAAAGGATGTCATTTTGATCCCATACAGTATATTTAACACACAGTTGTGAAAAAGAAATTCATTTCGGAGACCCATGTCATATCAGAGGAAGTATGTTACGTGACATAAATATACTTTTCTTTTGAAAGAACGAGTAGGATTTGAGTAAATTTGTGGTAGGTTTTTCTGGTGGTATTGGTTTTATTATGTGGGATATCACAAATAATTGCTTATGAAATGTATCAAAACTTTTTGGAAAATATTATTAGAATATTATTTCCTTATGGTCTATATATATATATATATCGTTGAATTGTATTTCGAACTCGTTGTAATTAGGAACTGACATTAAATAACTAACATTAAATGTAGTTTCTTTATTTGCAGAGAAACTCAGTTGGGTTCTTTTTTTGTATCATACTTCCTGATTGCATCAAAATAAAAACACTTTATATATATGTATATATATGTATATATATGTATATATATATATATATATATATATATATATATATATATATATATATATATATACTGTGTTCCCATGGTTCTGGTCTCGGATGATTGCGCAGTTATGATAGAAGATAGAATTTTCAAAATTTAGGGGTATAACTTCTCGATTGGGATCTATCCAGTTAAAATATTTTCAAGCATGTACCACTTCCGGTTATAGCGGAAGTTGAAACCAACTTGCTTGTTTCAAACGGAATACCCTGTAAATTATTGTGATTCTGAATTCTACGAGTAATTTTAATACTAATTCATGTATAATACCCTATACTTAAATTCAGTCCTTTTCGAGTTATACCAAAATGTTTTTTGAAATTCACATTTTAAGGCCTTCAGATAATTGCAAATTATACAACAACGAAGAGGAATTTAGGAAAATCATTCTTTGAGAGGGTAGAATAAACTTAGTGCCTCCAGAATCTGTGAAAAAAGTGTGGACATTATCTACAGAGTGTGTACAAAAAAATCCCGAAAATTGAAATTCAAAATCTGGAAAAACTCAATTTTTTCAAATGGAAACCACTGTTTCATAATCAGATTGAGCATCGAAAATAAGAGGTACTTTGTGAATAAGTACCTATAGGAAATTCTGATAGTTTTCGACTTATTAAAAAAAAATAAAACATTTTCAGCATCTTTAATAAAAAGTAAGCTTAAGTACATAAGTTGGCCATGACGGTTGCTAAGGACTCTACGAAAATGTCATTTTAACAAATGTTCGAAATGCCGACCGTTCACTTCTAAGCACTTATTTATTCTTTTAATAAATGAATTACGAACTTTATTTAATAGTTCTGGTGCAAATATGGCAAATGCATTTCTTATTCTTTCTTTCATATTCTCTTTACTCGTTACTTCCTCTTTATACACAATATCTTTTATGTAACCCCACAAAAAAAAATCCATTGGGGTTAAACAAGGTGAACGTGGAGGCCAAGCAACTGATCCGTTTCGTCCAATCCAACAATCACTAAACTTTCTATTTAAATATCGCCGAACACTTCTGTCATAATGAATTGAAGAGCCGTCTAGTTGAAGCCACATTTTACTTTTTATGTTTAATGGAACGTCTTCTAATAACGACTGTAATTGGTTTCTTAAGAAATCAAGGAATTTGGCTCCATTCATTGTCCCATCAAAAAAGAAAGGACCAATAACGTTACCCCCAACAATACCAGCCCACACGTTTAAGGACCATTTAGTCTGAGATGTTGTTTTAATACCTTTCGGGTTTTCATCACAATAATAATGAAAATTGTGTCTATTTACGAAGCCATTTTTATGGAAGGTGGCTTCGTCTGAAAACAAAACATATGTTGAAAAGTCAGCTTCAGTCTGCATTTTAACTCTAAACCAATTACAAAATTCTTCTCTTTTTTCATAATCTGTATCAAGCAATTCTTGGTGCATTTGTATTTTATAGGGGTGAAACTTGTACCTCGTTATAACCCTATGAACGGCACTTTTACTAATAGCTAATTGGTTACGTATAGTTCTAACGCTACATAGTGGATTTTCTATCACAGATTGCATTATCATAAATTCGTTTTCTTCAGTAGTTACTCTATTTGGAACATTACGTTTACAATAAGAAACACTTTCAGAATCAACAAATCTTTCATAAAGTTTTGTAAATGCCTTTTCAGTTGGATGCCTTCGATCTGGATATTGCGTGTAATACACTCTTGACGCGAGCAAGCTATTACGTTGACATTCACCGTAATGCAAATATCATGTCCACCTTTTCTTCTTTCGTAAAATTAATTTTGTTTAAGGATAATTATTTATATCAAGATTAATTAATTTTGGAAGTGTTCATATATTATACAGTGTGAGTCGAAAATATTGCTATAGTGTGCCCCTATTCTTTTTTCCATTAAGGAGTAACCCTGTATAAACCATAAGTCCATAAGTCCTGTAAGTTTTTATTAAATAAAACAAATCCCGCCACACTATATAGAGGTTTTCACGAACTGTAGAAGTTTAAAAGAACGAAGTGTATACAGGATTACTCCCATTAATGGCATATATATATATATATATATATATATATATATATATATATATATATATATATACCCACTATAGTAATATTTACGACTAACACTGTATAATATATGAACACGCCCAAGAATTCATTTCTTTAACATTATATTATTTGTGCGGTTACATCTTTTGTATTTAACATTGTAATAAAAAATGAGTTTTCTGAAAACGCCTGTTATGTATATTGGGAACACCCTGTAATCAAATAATGTGAAAATTACGTTTTCTGCAATAAACGGAAATAATACATGTCTGTTATGAGAAATCTGATATTAAAAAGGAGACATTTCCGATGTTTAACATCCTATATCTCGAAAACTAGTAATACAGTTTTAATAATATTCTGCTAAGTTAAACACAGAATATTTGTTAAGGTAAAAATGTAATAACATACAAAGTTGACGGAGAAAATTTAGAGCTACAGGTACAGGTAATATGTACAGTTTTTGCAATAAATTTAATATCCTGCGAAGCATAGAGAGACGGATTCAATATTTATTTAATATTATCCATGGGCGTACAAAGGAGGAGGGTAAGAGGGTAGTTTCCCCTACCCTGGACCTGAAAAACATCCCCTGAGTCATTAAAGCTTCCCATAAATTTGCTGACTTGCCCCTCCAGGGACCAAAAAACTTCTGAGTTGTCCCTCTCTAGGACATTTTTTTCCGATTTGCCCCCCACTAAGACAATTTTTTTCCTAATTTTGCCCCTCTCTAAACCAAAAGCTTGGTACGCCCTTGATATATTATAAAAATTAGAGCGCGAATGGTTTGTACAGGGAGATTCATCAATAGTAAAAAATAATATATACCCTCTCTAGCTATATTTATGGTTCACATTGTATTTTATATCAAGTACATCCAAGAAATTACTACTTTAACGATATATTAATTCTGCAATAATATCTTCTTATGTTTCCAACCTTGGAAATATTTTTTCCAAAAAACATATTACGTATTTTTGAAAAACCCTGTAATCTACCAACATTTATGGCAATTGTTTTGTGAAATATTTATGCCCAACAATGTACAAATAATGATTTATCCAATAACCGGGAATAAAACACGTTTATCATGCGAAATCTGATATCAAAAATGAGGCATTTTCGATATTTAACTGTATCTCGAAAACTAGTCATAGAATCTGTTTGAGCTGATGGACTCTCTTTGTCAGTTCTAAAAAATTGACGGAAGTCCATTTTTTCATAAGAAAGGTGCCTGGTCTTTGATAATTAGCGAATAAGGCAAATCGATTGACATTAACTGATTTTTTTCTAGGCCTTCTAGATTTTTTGCCACCATGACCAATTTTGTTATTTCTTACGAACATCTTTGGATGCCAAAAACCGTAAATTATTAAAAAAATACAGTATTTTAATTAGTTTGTTGTGAAACAAATTGCCGTGTTTGTTGTCATAGCTATGTAACTGTAGGTCAAAACTTTATTATTTATTAGGTTATGTGTCAAGAGTTTAACATTTTTCAAAATAAATGTGATTTTTTTAAAGTAACCTAGTTATTAGAGCGGTTTTTAAATTAAATAACGTATTGTCAGCGATATGCCTAAAGACCACAACCAGGTTTGTCGATCTTCAGAATGCCCCGAAATAATTTACTTGCCTATGGTTCCTTAAAAAAAATCTAATCTAAATAGAGTGTGCAATGAAAATATGGAAAATATTGTTTCACGAATTGTTATCGTCCATCTTCGATCTTCTGTTCGTCAAATGGAAAATAATATTGAAGTACCTTAATAGACTGCTCAGAGAAACTAAACAGTTTATGACGATACAGGGCTTACATTTATCAGTATATTAATACACCAATTGCCATTGCTCTAGAGTATGTAATGTATATTGTTGCTTTCTTGAACGGACTGGAACTTTCCGTATTTTTTCTCATTGTCAAGGGTGTGCTCATGAGAATGGTACTTGTCAACAGTTAGTTATTTATTTCCGCGATGTAGTTTTAGCTAGATCATCAATATTGAGAAAAATTCCTTTAAGCATAAAAATTAAAGGTTATAAAATATGTTTAGTATTAAATTGACTTTGAATTTTAGCAAAAGCAGTATTCTTGTGTTATATTAAACATTACTTTTACTAATATTAGAGACTTTACAGTTCAATGATTGTAAAAAAAAAGAATTCCACTACAAACAAAACTCTGTATTTAATAGCCTAAAAGCAGACAATTTAAAATTTTAATACTTCAAATTATACGAAACAACACAAAATAAATTCACACAGTTCCTCTTGCAATGAAATTCCTGAGGTGTAAAATAACTCCTACCTTCTTCATAGGATACTATATATCATGGATACCAACCCACTTTTACGACCATTTCTCTTCGGCGGAATTACCTCTAATGCTCAAATTCGATTACATACCTGTAACAAAAAGCCACAAGTTAAACCCCATAAAACAATAAAACGATAAATTATGAACTAAAATTAAGTTTGACTATTCTTTTCAGACAGAAGTTGTATTATTATCCCAAGTAATATGGTTGTTGGTGTATTTAGTATAGCTTTTATATTACAAATTATATTAATAACACAAAGAAAATAAATATATTGACATGGAAAGTTATAACTGCGAGGAAGGACCCTGTTTATACAAACTAGATGTCACTGTCACCAATTTCCATGAAAATGGAGCAATCTAGAAAACACAAGAACGTCAAATTGCATAAAAAGAAGTGTTATACGGAAAAGAGTTAGTTCAATTGATTAGAGCATTTAGATCAGTTTTAGTTTGAAAGTAAATATCAGATTGTAATTTCAAATTATCAGTTATATAGCATTTAGATTTTAAAAGCTGTTATCATCGTTAATTATAATTGTCATTTATTGAACGACCAGTGTGTAACTTCAACCAGAACTAATTCGTAACAAATTGAAGTCAGAGGTTTGGGATAATAAACTGTTGTTCAATTAATGGTGAAGACAAGAGCCGAAGAAAAAATGGGTAAACAAGGTGAAGATAGTTTGAATAAGATTAGCAAATAAGAGGAATCGATGAAAATCTAACCAGAACAATTAATGAAATCTTTAGAAGTTCAGGAATAGTTATTGTAGAAATTATTAGATGACAAAAAATAAAATGTACAACAATAACTGGATATCAAAAGATAAAAAGATCAAGAACGGTTAGTTAAATTATTAGGTGACAATAAGCAGAAAGAACAGGAATTGTTGGATATTAAAAGACAAAAAGAACAGGAATTACTGGATGAGAAAAGGCAATATGAAGCAAAGAGTACAACAAGAATAACTTCATCAAATGATGTTATTAATTAAAAATTGACAACAAAATAACAGTAATAAAATAAGAAGACGGCAAAGTAAATAATTTGGTCAAGTGCGAGTTGGACTCGCATACTTAGGGTTCCGTACCACCTTTAAGATTCTAATATTCCAGTTTCAGACAAGCAGGGAATGAGTGCATTTTCTTATATTTACCCTTACATATTTGAAAGGAAGCGTTTTAGATTTATAAAAAATATACACTTTGATTTTATACAGATGGACTTTTTATTTTATGTTCTTCATAAAATTAACATTAGAGTTTTATTTTACTAATAAACTTTCAGAGAAGTATTTTATAATCTACTGTCTGAGTTTTGAGGCTCTGCAGATTGGAAGATAAAGGGCAAAATAGGTCAAGTTTTAAATTATAAATTATCAAATCTGTTATTCAAATTATTAAAAAATACAAATAAAATATATTTTTCAAAATTTAAATAGTGTAGTTTCTAAAGTGGGAATTAAGTCCATGTTAAATATTTTTGCTAATATCTTTTAAACAAATTATTTAAAAATATGATATATTTGTGATTCACATAATGAGCCTTTTACCTGATATGTTACATGATGCGTTTGAAAATTGAATCTTTATTTTCCATTTAATTGTATAATTTGTCCCTAAAATTACTATGGGGGTTTTCTAATAACTGATTTTCAGTTTAATTCTATTATTTGGGGGCAAAATAATAGAATTTGGGATTTTTAATATTTTTCCTATAAACAAAAAATTTAGGTCTTATAGTTTGGGGAATAACGGGGGGAATGGGAAATTTTTTTAAAATATTTTTTTAATATATGTTAAAATATTCATTTAAAAAAAATGAAAAAAATCATATTTGTATTCTTCATAATGAGCCCTGTGATTTGATATATTACATGACCCGTTAGAAACAATTATAATTTTTTATTTTCTATTTAATTCTATAATTTTCCCCCCAAAATGAATATTAGGGGTTTCTCCTTATTTTTCCATTAACGTTCAGGTGACGGGCTTTACTTCCATTTTTTTTCAAAATTTTTCAGCTTATGGTTTCGGAGATAAGGGTGGGGGGGTTAATGGGTAATTTTTTTTTATATATTTGTTAATATCTTTTAATTAATTTATTTTAAAAATATGAAAAAAATATATTTTTTTTCGTCATAAGGAGCCCTTTCATTTAATATACAACATGATGGGTTAGAAACAATTTTAATTTTATATTTTCCATTTAAATCTATAATTTGCCCCCCAAAATGAATATTAGGGAGTTTTCCTTATTTTTCCAGTAAAGTTGAGGTGAGGGGCTATACCTCCATTTTTTTTCAAAATTTTCCAGCATATGGTTTCAGAGATAGGGGGGATGTGTAAATTTTTTTTATATTTTTGTTAATATCTTTTAATTAATTTATTTTAAAAATATGAAAAAAATATATTTGTTTTCGTCATAATGAGCCCTTTCATTTGATATATAACATGATGGGTTAGAAACAATTTTAATTTTATATATTCCATTTAATTCAATAATTTGCCCCCCAAAATAAATATTAGGTGTTTCTCCTTAATTTTCCAGTAAATTTCAGGTGAGGGGCTATAGCTCCATTTTTTTTCAAAACTGTCCAGCTTATGGTTTCGGAGATAAGGGGGGGGATGGGTAGTTTTTTTTATATTTTTGTTAATATCTTTTAATTTATTTATTTTAAAAATATGAAAAAAAAATGTTTGTTTTCGTCGTAATGAGCCCTTTCATCTGATATATAACATGATGGGTTAGAAACAATTTTAATTTTATATTTTCCATTTAATTCTGTAATTTTATAGTTTCGGAGATAGGGGGGAATGGGTAAATTTTGGTATATTTTCGTTAATATCTTTTTAATTATTTTTTTTTAAATATGAAAAAAATATATCTGTGTTCCTCAGAATGGGACTATTTATTTGATATATTACATGATGCGTTTGAAAAAAAAATTATTTTTAAATTTTCATTTAATTTTATAATTTGCCCCCTAAAATTAATATTAATGGTTTCTCCTTATTTTTCCTGTTAAGTTCGCCCAACCATCTATACTTCCTATTTTTTTTCAAAATTTTAGGCTCAGTAGTTTCGGATATCAGGGGGGGAACGTCGATTTTTTTTAGTTTTTCCCCCCAGAAGTACCCCTAAAATCAAAATTTCTTCATTTACGATATGTACTGCTGATCGGGTCACCAAACTATACATTGATACCAAATTTCAACCTCTTCCGTCCAGTAGTTTAGGAGAAAATTGCTGTGATGTGACAGAGGCAGAAATCCTGAGTGATATTATAAGGGTATCCGTATATTGTATATACGGAACCCTAAAAGGAAATTTATTCAGTAGAAAATAGTGTTACTACTGAAATGAAAACTGACTACATAGAAGATAAAGTGTAGAATAAAATTCAAAATGAAATTCACTAAGTACGACAACGACTTTGGAATGAACACATACCCCTGTTACTGCTGGCATAAAGATCCGCTGTACATGACAGTACCGCATTAGCACCAGCTTATGTTTTGTACCGAAAGGAAATACCCCTTCCATGAGATCTATATAACTTTTGAGACGCCATATGAATTCCCTTGGAAATTAATTATTATGCTGATAAATTACGGGAAAGATTACTGGCAACCTATGAAATTACGAGGAAGCGCATAATTGGTACTAGTGCCAGGATAGAAACCCGGTATGATTTAAAAGCAAATTCGACCGAATTTCAGCAAGGCGATAAGGTCTGAATGTACAATCCAAAAAGGGCGAAGAGATCGGCCCTAAGAGGTTCTCAAGAGGATAAATGACGCAGTCCAAGAACAAAGATGAAGGTTGTCTATCTATAACGTCTGGGTCCTTATCAGGGTGATGGGCAGTGCAGTGTCACGAAAAATAATAACTGCGTCGGAAGGCCGGCCATGTATATACAGAGTAGATGTTACTGACACCAAATGGTAAGTGACAGTTTGAAAAAAATCTACGGATTTCTAGGATAGTGACATGGAGCATGCTTGAACGTCAAATAGGTTATAAAGAAGTATGCCGCGGAGAAGGGTTAGTTCAAATGAATAGCGAGTTTAGTTCAGTTTTAGTTTGACAGAAAACGTCAGATCGTAATTTGAATTTATTAGTTGTACTTAATTTGATTTTAAAATGTGTTATCATTGTCGAATAAAGTTATCATTAATTGGACGATCAGTATGTAATTCGAACCAGTAGTAACTCGTAACAATATTTATATGCTGAAAAGTCACTTGCACAAAAACTAACAGAAACGCTAATATCAGAATAATCAAATTTTCAGAAAAAAGAGCTTACAGTGACACCGAATTCGGAGCTGTCCTGAACCAAATGCTTTGTTCGATTAGAAGTACAAGTCAATCTGCTAATTAACAATTTATGTACCATCACAATGATGTTCATAGTTTAAAATATCCTTAAGTGCAATAAGTTGGTATCACAAATATCATAGAAAAGTGTGTAAAGTTTATAACACTGAATTTTTCCTTGTACTTCAAAATACATAAAGAATAATGTTCTTATCAAGGAAGCAAAATTTTTGTTAATTTTATGTCTGTACCCGAGACATGCAAAACTATATAAACTAGAGTCAGGATAAAAATATATCATGTCACGTATATTATAAACTCATTAACTTACATCAGTAATGTCCTTTAAAAGATGGCATACATTGTGTATTAAAAAAGAATACATTATATGTACTCGTATTTAAGGATTTTAATATAAAGCAGTAATGTAAGAAGCTTTCATTAACTAGTGAATAGTTATATACAAATAATAACAATATTTCTATTTACTCAATGATTGCAGTCTAAAACAAGGTATGAAAGATTTATTGGGAAAAGCAATACACTTCACGTTCATATCAAATAAAAATTATAAACATAATAAAGCTCCTTAAAATTGGGAGAATTTAAAAGAGTTAACTTCAGAATTGTATGTGTCTTTCCTACCTGCAACAATTGAGATCAAAGAATTCTGATGATTCAGAGAACGCATTAAAATCATAAGTGAAAACCTAGGAAATCTTAAAGATCTATTAAGTTGTAGATAAACCAAAGTAAAACACACAGTAATTAATTTGGTAGTTGTAACATACGATTTATTCGTTCTCGAACGTCTTACATCATCATCTTATCTTAACCTAACTTTTTACTACATTTATCCCGCCTTAATCATCTACCAACACAAAATGTATTCTAGTAATAATTTAGTACCAACTTAAACATAATCTCTCGAAAATCCTAGATGTCGCTCTTACATCTCGCGTCTTCAAATAATAGAAATTCATTAGTGTGTATAACACCATCTTTATGTATTCTAACACTTCCCTTGGTTGTACACAATCATTGAAGTTCAGAAAATGTCTTGTTCTTGTTCCCGGTAGAATTTTTTTGAACAGATCAGCACAATTTTCCATTGATTGAATGTACTCGAATTGCACGTTTCTTATCTTATGGAATCGAATTCTAATGTGCTTTGTGCTTTCAGTTGTTCCAATTTTGTTTGCCATCTGTATTGTACATTGATTATCTTAAAATACTATTGTAGGTCGAGGAATATAAACATCTTGTCCAATTAACTGCACCTACATCATTTATAGTTAGCTTTTCAGATAACCTTTCTTTGAAATACTTTATTCCATTTATTTCACCAGTAACAGCAATACCATCCTCATTTATTCCAACATAAATGTTATGTTTGACAAAAACACTTGGTTCTTTAATACTTTAGATAACATTCATAGATATCATAAAATCTTTCAAACAATCATTCTAGTTGTTCCTGCTTATAGCAAACCATAAATACTTTTTTAAATAAACACCCTTGAATACATGGATGGGCTGATTGTTCCATAAATATTGTTTCCTACAAATAGCTGTTTAAATATGCACAATTAACATCAAATTTCTCAATTTTGTCCCACAGCTAATGCCCTTAAAATTCGTATTAATTTTTGATGAATGACGGGACTATATGAATCCAAAAAATCAACTCCTTTAATTTGGTTGTAACCTTGAGCTACTACCCTTGCTCTGTATTTGTCAATGCCATTTTTATATATTTTGTTTTGAATACCCGTTTTGATTCAATTACATTTTTATTTTTTGGTCGATTAACAATTTCCCATGTGTTATTTTTCTACAAGTTATGAACTTCAATTGTGGGGCATTTTCCATTTGTAAGGCTTCGTCAACACTTTTTTGGTCTTTCCTTTCGTCATATGTGATTCAGTTACAACACCAAGTGGTATTTTCTTTTCTGATTCGTTCTGACTTTCTTATATTTGATAATTCTTGATTACTGTCTTCACTTTCAATTTCATCAATATTTTCCTCAGTTTGAATTTTATTATGCACCTGTGTGTACTACTTCTAGTGGACTTTTCTTCTCAACTTTATTGAATTTCTTTCTGTTCATTGTTCCTTTCACACATTTTTCACATAGATTTTCAGTTTTGTTTGGAACACAATCTGGGGTATTTAGTGCCTTTGCAAACATTCGATGTCATGTTTCTGTAGTTACTGCCTTATAAGCTATTCTATGCACTTTGTATTCTCAGAATTAATTCTTGCATAGTATTTGCTTCTGTAATTATTTTAATATTTTTGATATCCAACTGTGGCACAGAAATTAAAGTTTCTTCCAAATTAGGAACATGAAGTGCATTTTTTAACCGACTTCCAAAAATGAGGAGGTTATCAATTCGTCGCGTATTTTTTCGCTTTTTTTGTATGTATGTTACCTGATTTCTTCTCCTGTGGTGCACCGTTTTGAATGAATATGGTCTTGTTTAATAGAGTATATATCCGGATTGGTGAAACTTCAAATTTTGGAAAAGAATTCTATTGGTAAAGTGATAAAATTTGTGAATGAACACATGCGTGCATGGAAATCGACCAATATACCTAATATTTTAGTCGATTTTTCGATAACTCCTTATGGATGTGTATAGTTTTTTAACGTTTAATCTATTAGGGAAGATCCTTAGGTGATCTCATATACTTTTCTGTGACGTGCAACTTGCAGTTTTGCAGATAATCGCCGAAAATTCCAAAATTCTTATCAAAAATTTCATCGAAATGACATAACAGACATTTTCTGATAAATGCGGTAATTTTAGGCACTGGAAGTTTTAATTGCGAATTTGAAAATTTTCTATGTACGTCTCAAGCATATAGGTAGTAAAGCATAGTATTTTCGGCTCCTTAAATCAACGAGTACCAAGCTCGTTTTGTTTGTATACCAGGTAAATACCTATTTAAATGCAAATTTTTCCATTTTGCGAAGACGTATTTTTGGTTGTCAAATTCTCCCGGCCTAATAGAAAATTCAGTGACAACACATGTCAAACTTTAAACTGGTACTTGGTGGCCTATAGACAGAGTGTTTGGTTATAGCAAACAAAATCACAAAGTAAAGTGGCAGAAGGAGTTGCATTTATATGAAAATTGAAATATAGGACGGACTAGAATGATAGTGGTCCGTAGGCAGCCGTATATACAGGATGGTTGGAATATAGGGTGGACTGGACGTTTGGTGGTATAAAAATGTTGAAAAAATGTGAAATTAAAATTATATAGGGTGATTAAAAAACTGTTATATGATGTGGACATAAGCAAATCATATACAGGATGGTTGAAATATATGCTGGGGTTGAATTATATTTATACAGTGTGATTAAAAAATTATTTCTTTTATAATCCATAAGAAGTTGCATAAAGTGTGGAGAGGAATTAATGTTACACAGGGCGATAACATAAAATGTTAAAAAGGAAATAATTTATGGGGCAGCCCACAAGGAGTTATATACTATGGTTGAAATATAGGACGGATTTGACTCCGTAAATATAGGATGGATTCTACTCCGTCCTATAGTTTACAGAAGGCAGCTAACAAATGTATGCTTGTCCGTGGGCAGTCGTATGTACGGGATGGTTGGTACATAGGTTGGACTGGAATTATCTAGTTATACAGGGTTGTCAAAAAAAGTTGAAAAAAGGTTACATGGCGTAGTCTATAAGGCATAAATATATTTTGGGCTTATTAAGTCAACGCGTACTAGTACATTTTGTTCGTAAAGATTTACCTTTCAATTTAAATGATAAAGTATCATTGTGTAATGTTGAGGCTTTCGATGTTACCTGGTTCTGTCTATTAAGATTATACATACAAAATAAAAAATAAAGAATGAAAACTACCTGAGTTCAAAAAAACTAAAAAATTGAAAATAAAACATTTTTTAAAAAAATATATAACCGACTTCTACCTATAACTAAAAAGCTAAAAATAATTATATCAAAATACAACTCTAGCAAATAAATAACACATTCAATGTTGTAAAGTACCTACCCAGGAAGTAAAAAATGTAAACATTAAAAGGTGCTCATTCTGTACAAATTAATTACCTACCAATCTAGTATATTTTTGATGTCGGTGCCAAGCAACAATCAAGTTTGATGAATTAGTAGATAAGTATGCAATGAAGCATTTTAGATTTGCGTAAAAGTTTTCATCGGGGGATTATATCAAAACATTTAAGAAATACAATGCACCACCTGTTAATTTATGTTAAATAATACCTTTATATGTTGGCAATTTTTGTAAGTTCATTGAAATTGAAATTTTGAAAATTATACATTGATAATTTTCTGATTGCATTGAGAAGGTACCTTAACCTAGCGGTTAACATTGTTAAGAAATGTCAAACTGAAATTCAATCTACTACAATGTGGTTGGCCGTGAACTGGTCGAGAAATTAGAACCATTGCCATGATGTCAGATCTAACTATTTATCTTCAATTTCACTATTTGTATTTAAATCATAGGTTTTGTAATCTTAGTTAAATTGTATGAAACTATTAGCGTTTAAAATAGAAACAATATAAATTAATAGTATAGTGTTAAAATAATACAGTATTATCGGAAAACATTGTTCAGTTGCCACGCAATACAAATTTCTGATTTTAGTTCATAAACTATATTTAGATAAACTTGAGAGTACCCAATAAATTGTAATTATCATGTATTATAATTTTTTGTGGGTGATTTCTAAATACCATGATAATGTAGAATAACTTTCAGAACCAAACAAAATTTGTTAGTTTTTCGTTTAATTTAGTTTGTTTTTCTCATTTGAGTCAATCCGTCTTACGATTCTCTCCACGCAATCTGGCTGCACTGGGGACGTAAATTATGAATTTTTTATTTAACTTTATTTAATGAATGAATCAATATTATAAATATATTTTAGCATTCTGCACTGAAGGTCGTCAGTAGTCACAAAACAAAACAAAAATCAAATAAAATGGTTGAGGTACAGAGGAGAAAATGGTACCTAACCGTTTTGTCTTTGCCTATTTATATACAGATGTCATTTTAATGTGATTTAAGTCTGGGCTGGCAGGACAATTAATTTTATATACTACATTGAATTTAAGATCTTTAGGTGTTTCATCTTTAAATTATTATACAAACTACTCCTTATTTTCTTCTCTGGACGCACGTTAATGCAATATATGAACGTCAACATGCCATTTAACTTTTTAATATCAACTTATAATTATAAGAAGTTTTGTAACTTTTTTAGTATATGTGACTGACCAAGGAATAAAGAATATGTAATATAAGGGGAAAGTTATAGTTACGAAAGTATGTCAAATATAAATCCATTTTGTTTTTTAAGATTTACAACCTATGAACAGCTCCTCCATTTTAGTCTAGTTAAATGAACTCTGATTTATTTTTAAATAATAAGTGCGTAGCATTTTCAAAAATTAGTTTGTCAAATACAAAAGTACTCTGTGAAAAGTACTTAGTGAAAAGTTCAATGAATCTTTCTTAGTTAACCTCTTTTATTTCACGAGAATGTCTTTTTTGGCAAAATATTAAACTAAATCAGTGCAAACCTTTCTTGAACGTGTTTTATAACATACCTGAATATTAGCATAGTGTTCAAAAACAGTAACCGGCTATCAGAATTGTCAAGGTATTAATAAATCTATTTTATTTTGCGCAAACATCTTTGTAAATTAGTTAAATTATATTATTTTTTGTTATATTGAACGTACATAAAAGAGTAATTAGCAACAATGTTTATTTTACGGAATGAATATGTTCAGTTACTCTTGTTCTTCGTATAAAGAATAATTCAGACGAAGAAACATGTTAACCGCGCTTAATTAGTTAAGGTGTATTATAAGAAACAACGGAGAACAACTTAGACGCTACAAAACCAACTTCTCATATAATCCAAGTCACAACGTTGCACGAAAGAGTTGAAACTGTACCAAAAACTAATACATGGAGCTACATAGAACGTAATTAAAAGTTTGTTCATAACAGGAACAAAGAAAACAAAACATAAATGAGAAATATTTGAAAGTTCAGTGAGAAACGAGATTTTTTATGAAAAACCTCATACATGTTCCATTTTCTACTAAATTATGCGGACGTACACAAATTTATAAACCGACGGGCCTTAATAACCGGGATACTCGACAAGAATACCAAGCATCAACAAAATTTACAGTATTCTACCTCTCATTATGGAAATGACTTGCGCTACCGCAAAATACTGCTGATGAAATTTTTAGAAAGCTTCTAACGTCGATGAAAATCTGTAGCAATTTAGAGAACACTACCATGAACGTGTTTTAGAAAAGTTCACTATAGACGTATGAGAAGCCAGCAAGCTTGTAACATATAATTGTGTTAACAGTTCATAAGTTCGATTGGTTCTTTGGTTTTGGAGGGCTATGATTTTCACTAAAATAGTATTTACTAAAGTACGTATTGTGCGTTATTTCCGGTAAATAACAAATATAATCAACAGATAAAAACTAAATATCATTTTGTTAATAATGTAAGTACAAGAAATGTTTCCCAGAGTAAAAGCATTTAAAAGGAAAAGTGTGAGGAAACTATATATATATATATATATATATATATATATATATATATATATATATATATATATAAAGTGGTCATTTTGAGGAATTTTACATATATACCGGTGTAAATGCTCAAAATAACCGTATTGTGTCCTTATATATATCGGTGTATATACTCAAAATAACCATTTTGTATCAGCTTTTCTATCTTTTCGTTTACAGACTATATTTTAAAGTTGCTTTAATTTGAATGTTTGAATGTCCATATGATTTCCATGTTCAATCCAAATTTCGAATATTTTCAAATTTGAATTAGGATAATTGAGAAATAATTGTCAATCGAATAAAGATAAAGGACTGAAATGTCACAACTATTATGCAGTTGACAAATACAATAGTGATAATTTTGCTGAATTTTTTAGGAACTTAGTGGGGTAAGTTTTGCACAAATTGTGTTCAAAGAATCAAATATGCAAAAGGAAAACTAAAGCTTATTAGGTGCGAACTGCTGTTGTTGTTTTCTTATTCTTCAAAAATAGAATGAGTCAAAGTTGCGGTACATTACAGTTTAATAAAAATGACACGTGATATCTGTTGAATAGATTTTGAATGTTAGTTAGGTTGCTTTTAATTCAAGAGAATTAGGTTGTCTTTTTCCATAATACAGACGACATTTGATCTTTGACAGTTCTTATGTTGTTAATGTTATGAAAATTTTGATGAGACAATTTTGAAATGTGTGACATTGTTTTTAGTTTTGGCATTTTGTAATGCCTAACGTCATTTAAGATATTTTCGCCAATTTGACTTGTTTGGAGTGTTTGCTATTTCGCAAAAGCGTCTTATGTTTAAATATCTTATAAAAAAATTATCAACGGGAAAACATTTGGTGAAGGTGAATTCAATTCAGTTCAATCTCGTGGAATTTACTAATATGAAAACGAAATAAACCTGTGGTTGACATAGAGTTCCTAATATAAAATATAAAAAAGAGCGGCAGTCATTTAAGAGTGACGGATGAAAGCGGAAGCTTCTTACGAAATATACTTCCCGTCTGTCGTTATCTCCCTGTCTCTATTTCCCTTTTTTTATGCCATTCTGAGTACCGGATATAAATTTCAGGTTAATTAAAATAGTTGTCACTATTTTATTACGACTCAAGTAATAATATTCCTAGTGAGCAATTTAATTCTTAATTTAAATATATCTACAAATTAACTTATGACATGTAAGTTAATTTAAATTTTAAAATTCATAATTTTTCACATACAGTTGACACATTTTATTTTAAAACAGTTACAATTATATATCACTCAGTGTGTTATCCAACACAAGAAAAACTAAATTACATTCAAGAAATAACTTTGGATTCTTTTCTCTTTATGTAATTTAAATTATTTCATTATTGTATTAACGATAATCACGAATAGGCATCATCTGGAAAAATATTCTTTACGAACACATATGTTGCTTCTTGAAAATCGTTTGTAAATATTTTGTCATTCTAATTTAGTCCTTCTGCAACACTAAAGACTAACTTATTTTTATTCTGTTTGTTTTTATTAGTATGTGGTACGGCTTTCCGACACTATTTCCGAAGATACGCGTTACATAAAATATATAAACAGATCTTGTCTTCAGCATTTTCTGACTTTTATTTTCTGATTTTCAAGCGCTTCTATGGATTCCTTACTACATGGTACAATATCTTATTCCTAAAGCCGGTGTTTCAGTTCTAAGAACACAATTTAGGTTGATGGAACGAATGATCTTAATTTTTGTTATTATTAGGTTCTTAATTTTATGTGACCACAAAAATACAATGTAATACTGATCATGTCTCCTGGTTGGGATAATTAAGTGTGGCTTTTTTGACATTTTTGGTATTTTTAGATTTATTAAAAATTCTTTGAAAGAAATATTTCGTCGTCGTTTAATGCCTAAAATTTCGTGGTCATGAATTCAATTTTTTCGAAATTGGTGGTCAGACCTATATTCATTCAAAAGTGTCAGTATATAAGGTCTTATGTTACTTTCATTTGTATTCTTATATTGTATTGTATTAAATAATTTACTCCTCTCCACCAAAAGAAATCAAATTTTCATATCCAGTACATATTTAGGATTTTTCATGAACAACATTTATGTCACAAAAATGGCGTCAAACAGGACATTATTTTGGATTCAGTAAAAGAGCTGGACATATTTGTCATGTTTAAGATTTTTGACTTGTAATACTGTAGTTTTGGCATATACTGCTAGCAGAGTCTAGAGGAAGGCGCACACATCACGGTGCAATCATATACATGTTTATATCGTTTTACTGTATTTCGTATCTTGTGCGCACGTTCGAAAAATTCCACTTCTGTCGTTATGTTTATGTTTTCTGTCTGTTTGTCGTGTGGTTAGTGGTTTCCTATCACATTTACATTCTTTTAACACAGTCGCAGCGCTTGCGCACATCGAGTCAAGTACAGAAAAAAGATATAATTTGCTGCCTCTCTTAGTCGGTGACCCCCTTCCACTTATGGGCAATAGCAGTATATCAGTATTATGGGTTTTGGCGTTTTTCATTTGGGGTTTTTTGACAGATGTTGTCATTACCATTGTTGACGGTTTTGGTGTTTTTGACATTTTAGTTTGATTTAGTTTGATAGAATTATTTCGACAATTTTTATATAATAGTGTAGTTTGGTGTATTTAATATTTTTAACATTTCGATGTTTAAATATTTTAGATTTTTTGGAATTCATTTTCATTTTATAAATCACACATTTATTATAATTCCAAAATTTTCTAATTTGTTCAAAATTTCAAATGCGATTAATCAAATGAACACTTTTTAGTCTATAGACTTTCCATAACTTCAATATTGACAAAATGACGAATAACCTCTCGATTCATTTAAAAAAAGTAAATTTATCAATTCTCATGGAATGAATAAATACTCCGGGAACGTGAAACGCATCCCCTCCCCATTCAATAATATAATTTTCACAAAAGTCACAGTAAATCGCTGTTAATATAAAGAATTGATATCATAATTCTCACACCTTTATTATTTTCGGTTCTCGAGAAATAGTTACTATTGTCTTAAAAAAAACAAAGCAGCTATTTCAAAATATTCACATACATTTTATCAAACTTGTTGATTAAAATAAATTTTGGAATATTTTCTTAAAAAACCAATTGCAATTGCTGTTTAGCATTTTCGTTAATTCCTTACTATACGTTGAAATACTCAATCGTGTTTTGACATCCTTGGTAATATATTACAAGAAATATCCAATATACTCAAAGTAACCAATTTGTACAAATTTCAGCATTCTTCAAAATTACCTACTATCATATTTTTTGGGCATTTCGAGGTTCCTTAAACTGACCTTTTATCATAAAACGACTCCTTGAAATACCCTATTTGTATACGATCATTTCAAGGAGTCTCCTCGAAATGACCACCTTCTCCTCAAAATGACCAGAATGTATATTTTTTCAGCCTCAAACTGACCGTATATATATATATATATATATATATATATATATATATATATATATATATATATATATATATATATATATATATATATATATATATATATATATATATATATATATATATATATAAATTGTTTGAGTAACGGCTGAATTGGCTAATACAATGTAAGAAAGGTTTCGGGAAGCAGCCTTTTATGAGCGATTTTATAAAGAAATGAAATACACTTTTACTTTGAGAAAGCTTTCGAAATACTTTAATTTCTTCGTCAGTCAGTTTTGCTATCAATGTCACTCAAAATTTTGTTACATCAAATTAATTTCATAATTCCTATGTTTGTGCTCTTTTTCTAATTATAATCGCAATTTACTGTAAGTATTTAAAAATTTATCTCACATATTATAATTATAAATTTTGTTTGTAGTCAAAAGACTGACGAAGAAATTAAAGTATTTCGAAAGCTTTCTCAAAGTAAAAGTGTATTTCACTTCTTTATAAAATCGCTCATAAAAGGCTGCTTCCCGAAACCTTTCTTACATTATATATATATATATATATATATATATATATATATATATATATATATATATATATATATATATATATATATATCAACCAGAAAGGAAGTCACGGCTGTATGGAAGTACAAAATTCTAGAATTCTAGAATGCTAGCGGGAAGCAGCCAATATATAAAAGTATACTCTTTTAACTATATTTTGAGACCTTTGGAAAATTGTTTATTTCTTCATCAGTCAAAAAGTTAGTTGAGATTGAATTTAGAATTAACTGTACAGCACACATTGAACATTGGAAAGGTTATCCACTACAAGATAATATTTTTACATTTGAAATGTACAGGAAAATGACATTGTATATACATAAACTGGGGTGTGCTTTGTGATTAGTATCTTGACATTATTGACAATTAATATAAAAAACAACAACAATAATATTACTCTCTTCGAGGTGTCAATCCTTTGTACGCAAAGACAATATATATAATATATATTGTTTCTGGTTAGGGAACCTTCATCAGTTGCGCTTCCCACAATTGAATGCTAGACACAACTAGAAACAGTAACACTGCGAAATCAGTAGATTGCAGGTAAAGGACATGATATGAGGGGTTCATAAAAATTCAATAATTTCGTGTCGTTAAAAAATTGATAACTTCAATAAATATTTTTATCAAATTACTGATGAATGATAATGAAAAATCAGAAAATCATGCAAGAATTAAGTGTTTAAAATTATAAAATCCGAAAAAGACTTACAGATAAAAAAAGAAAATGGTGCACATTTCGAGAGAGAAGAGCAAACGCAAATTAAGGTATTTAAAAAACTCTGAGTCATGTAATTATCTATTGAATTGATGCTTATATTGATTTATGATTTCTTCATGGTTAGGATTAGGCATTGTAATTGGATATTTAAATAGAATAAATAACTTGGATAATTTCAAACTCCACATTTTTCATAGAGTAATAATTATTTGTTAGTTAGGTATTGATAATTTTGATTAAAATAATACACTATTATTCATTAATTATTGAATTTAATATAAAGTAATGTTTCCAATTTAATTTCAATTTATAATAAATAGTTAACATACAGGTTAAGAAATAAAAATGAACATTAGAAAATAAGTTCATAAATTTTAAAAATAATAATTACTTATTATCATAATTGTCTAGCACAAAGTGGAACTTAAAAAAAAAAACAAAATTTAAAAATAAAAATAATCAATTAAATTTTCATATCATCATTATTACCGCTATAACATATAAAGACATTGTATTCTGGTGTACATCCCTTTTACTGTTAAATATCTATATATAAATAGGCTAAGACAAAACGATTAGGTACCATTTTCTCCTCTGTTTCTCAACCGATTTTCTTCATTTTTGTTTTGTTTAGTAGCTACTGACGACCTTCAGTGCAGAATGCTAATCTTAATTTATAATATTGGTTCATTCATTAAATAAAATATAATAAAAATTCATTATTTACGTCAATAATGTCAATACCAAACAAATGAATGTGCCGCGTGCCGCTGCCGCCAGACTCCAACCATTGAGTAATTATATATAGACAGACCAATGCTATTATATACTTAGAGCATGTACTTCTGGAGGTGGCATGCAAGCGTTGTTATTGTTTAGTGGGTAAAGTAATCGTTGAATATCATAATTATACAGGGCGATTCCAGATATGTTAGAAATAATTTTTTTAATGGGTGGCACATAAGCAGTTGCATATTTAGGGTGTTTAAAATATAGATTAGAGTGCAATTATAACTAATAAAATAATTATATAGGGAAGCCCATTAGCGGTTGAATTACAGGGTTCTTGGAATAGAAGGTGCAGTAAAATTACAATTATACAGGGTGGTGCAAAAAATGTTATACATAGATGCATATACAGGGTGGCGGAAATGGAAATGCAACATTTCGTAACCCATAAGCAGTTGTATATATAGTTAAGATGAAATATAGGGTAAGAGGAATTATAGATATACAGGATGGTGGTAAAAAATGTTAGAATAGGAAATGATTTATAGAGTAGACCACGAAGAGTTCCATATATATAATGATTGAAATATAGGTCGGAGTAGAATTATAGTTACAGAAGATAATTAAAAATTTCATAAACAAAAAGAGTAAATATGGTGGGTCATAGGCAGTGGCATATACAGAATGGTTTACCCGGTGGTTGAAAAATGTTAAAAAATATTATGCGTGGTCCATAAGCATTTGCATATACAGGGTGGTGGAAATATATAATGAGAAGGAATTATTATAATGAGGATTTTAATAAATGTTAGAGAATTGAGTGCAATTATAGCTATACAGGGGTGTTAGAAAAAATAAATATGTAGGGTAGCCCATTAGCAGTTGAATTGTTGTCATATTAAATTAAGAATTACGAATTTGAACACAAATAAAGTTCTATGAATTATATCTGAAAAATACTTGAATTTCGTTACTTATTTGTAGAAGCGAGATGTAAGACCGACATCTAGGATTTTCGAGGAAACTATCACACAGATGTTCCGAATCTGGATCCGTTCTGTGTAATTGCTGTTCTCCCTAAAGTCCTAGGATAGAATGTCACGATAAAATTTTCATGTTACTCAACCTGCCAGAGATATTGACACAATTGGTCGAATTTCGATCACTGGGCGACAGCTAGTTGTATTAAATGTGTCGCCAAAACTTATTAGGCATTTTTAAAACACTCTGTACCCTTTAGGAAAACGTTAGTTATTAAGTACGAGCATAACTATACGAAACAAGCAGCTGGTAGCTAATAGTGAAATATTTGTAATTTTCCGTGCTAAACTTCCCAAATTTAATTTAGCCTTAATTCAATTCTAAAAACTTCCTTTTCCAAAATCGAAGTCCAAGCCAAGAATCATTTTAAATACGTATTTCAAAAATATCTAATAAACATGAATTGGAAAATATCATATTACAAAAAAATTGAAGAGCATTATACCTAATAAGATTTTTTTAAAAATATTATAGTGGTTATCATGTTGTTTTAATAACTTGAAAACGTCGTTCAATTCATTATCAATTATTTGGGGGTTTTCTATGAATACTTAAGTGGATAATATAAGTAGTATAGAAAATAATTAACTTATCGATTTTTATAGACAGCAAATTTACCGACCAAACTGGCTAATTTTTAATTAATAAATGCGCAGAATTTCCACAAATTAGTTTGTCAAATAGAAAAATGTTTTTCGTTTATTCCACCATTATTTCTTTATCGGCAAAACATCAAACAAATTAATTACAAAAAGTGAAACTAAATCATTATAGACCTTCCCCAATAAGAGACAAACAATTTGAACGGAATAATAAATGAATACTTATGAAACTCGTTGTGGTCTCGGTAGGTGATTGGTTTGCCTGGGTAACACCTGCCACTAATTCTCATTGAAGATGAATACTCGATTGACGTACGAGTACTACACAAGAATGTGCACCGCTTCGTTCCCTGGTTTCATTTCTTATGTTGTTCTTGTTTCGTTGGTTACTTGTTAGTCTCTTTCAAACCGTCTCATACCGACGATACCGATGTCGAGAAATAATGAATGAAGTTAACGTTGAAGGCTTGCTGGGGCTCATCGGTTTTAAATCAAATAGTTTTTATAAAATATAAGTCTATATTGTTATTATATTGACCGCATAAAAAGAGGCTGCTTTGGTTCTGTTGAAACAAACTAATTAGTGGACATAGGTAGGAGAATGAATAGACCAACATATAAATTATGTTGTTAAGAATGCTTTATAATTAATATTCTTAGGCATTATTTGGAGTAAAAACATATTAAATAATTCACTTTATAATAGGGCAGAAATTGAAAATAATTAACCAAACAAACCACTAGATAATAAACAATTATGTAAGTAGTAAACTTTTATATTATCGTCAAAACACTTACGGTAGTAAAACAATTACTAGAACAGGACCTTTTTATACTAACATTTTGGTATAGGCATGGTTTCTTGTCTCCTTCCAGCCTTAGCCAACACACTGATGAACAAATTTGAAGAACAAATATTTTTTTCAAAACGGAATAAATCTTTACTTGGGTGACGTTATATTGATGACATATTCTTAAAAAACAAATTACCATTCCTAGACATATTATCAACAGAAACGGAACCTTCATTCGGAACAGATGTTTACAGAAAACCGACTCATACTAGCAGATACTTCAATTTTAATTCAAATCACACAAATACAGTATAGAAAGGTGTTGTTAAATTATTATGTGATAGATCAAATTGATCAAAACAAATTCAATAGAGGAAAACAATTATAAAAAGTTAAACAGAATTGAACACAAAACAATCGTTTAGAATCGATACTAAACTTCTCTAAGGTAATACTAGAACTCAATACAATCACATTATAGTAACAACTACACCATACGTCTATAAAGGGTCTGTCAGCAAGACAAAAGACAGTATGAAACACATTTTATAGGAAAACAAAATTCAAAACAACAAATGCACTAAAATCAACTATGTAGAAAACAAAATCAAGAAACACAACTCAAAACACAAAGAATTGCATCTAGAAAACTCCTTGCGAATGAATCAAAATTTACATTGGAGAAACATCCAGACTTCTGAATATACGAATAAATAATCACAACAATTACCTGAACTACAATTTAAAATATTTAAATTTTGTGAACATGCTAGGGCTCTAGGCCATAAAATATAATTAGACAATTCAATAAAACAACATAAGGAGGAACACAAGTTGTGTTACACAACGCAAAGAGAAAATTAAAGAGTCTGCCATAATTTTGTTAAATGTGGACGACTATATCGATTCTATTACTGGAGAATTCAATGACATCTGGTTTCCGATAAATAAGGATGAAACTAGTAATTATCATCTCCTTTTGAACAATCCAATATCGGAATAGGTCATAAGGTTTTCCTAGGATTTCGCTTGCGATGTTAATGGGATCACTGAAACAGAATTCTTTGATCGCATTTTTGGTAGATTCACTAACGTACAACACAGAGTGAAGTCAAATTGTTCAGATTAATGCTATTGAAAAGGAGGTCAGATTAAGAATTTGAATCGTTTGGAATAAACAACCTTGTTTTCTCAAATGTGGTGTTATTTAACGAACAAACGATAAAAAGGAAATAGAAAATGCCGCAAATAAACTTCAGTAACAATTATGTAAGTAGGTACCCAGTAAGTACATATGCACAAAATAACTGCAAGTGATAATGGCGAAAAGCAAAATAAACACCAACACTAAAAGTTACTTAGTAAGTAGAAATTAGATTACAAATTGTATATTTTTGAAGCCAGCACCATGCTTAAAGTAATATCCTGCATTTTCTATATATCTAGTATTTGATGACAGTTGATGTTTGCTTGACAGCCACTTCAGGAATATACAGATAGTTGGGTTTATTTATTATGTACTGTTTTGTTTTGTTAATAATTTTAAACCTTTTGTCTTGATACGGTAAACGTTACTCAAAAATTCTGTGTGAATACATATACCGGTGAAACCACAAACTTCCATAATTAAAGAAAAAAGGACAGTACAATGTCTCACAAAGACATATAGACAGATCAAGATTGGCAAGCCATACACTAACTGTTAACTGTATACAGCAAAGAGGAACAAGACAAAACTGACTGAAAGAAAAACACACCAATTCAAGAAAAATCAAAGAAAGTGTGTTATGTTGTCAAATAATGAAGAAACAAGGACACGTTATAGAGACAGATGTATCATGGCAACAGAGCATGTCAAAATGAAAAGTCCAAAATCAATAAATAAATCAATTGACTATTGCAAAGTCCAATGAACTGAAATTTAAAAAAATCAAATACACTTTTCGGTATCTGAGAAGCACTTGAAACGTCACATGTATTTTGTGATCAAAAAAATGGAAAGTTTAACTCTGTGGTAAGTGATTTCTTGTTTATTTGTTTTTATTTAAATGCATTTCAAGATTCGTCGTTATATCTTTTTTCACGAGAGGAAGTACAGATAAGTCGCAATGCAAAAATAATTTGCCAGTGAAATTTTGTCAGTATCTATGTTGACGCATGGAAAAATGAAAATAAACGTGTCAAATAGATAAATGACGTAAAAAAATTGTATGTAATAATTGCCGAAAAAGTAAAATAAACTCCTCCGATTCTTATTGTTATGTGTTACATATGTTATAATATTTATGGATTTTATGAAGCTAACCTGATTATTATTGACTGCACAGACGTTAAAACTGAAGTAACACACACCAGAAGTTCAATAAAACGTTTTAGTGTACTCAGATTTTCAACAATATTATACAGTAAAATTTTTAGTGGGATGTGCTCCAAGAGGATTTATTAGTTTTGTGTCGAAGTGCTATGGTGGTTGTGATGGCTTCATTACAAATCATTGCGTTAGAGGAGTAGTTTTATTCATTTTGCCCGGAGATGTTGTCCTTGTTGATAAAGGCTTCCAACAAATACAAAATGAAGAAGCAAAAAAGGTGATTTTCGTCATGACTCCATTTTGTCGCAAAGATCAGTTTACACTAGCAGACGACGAAACATATAATCAAAAATTTGCAGTAGTGTTTTTTTTGAAAAAAGTATTTTCACTACCTTTTATGTTTTCTTAAACATCGATGTTTTGCTTTTCCCGAACAATCAATAAACAAGTTGATAATAAACGTCAAATGTCAAATGATAGTTGATTGACTTTAAAAGTAATTTTGATTGTATTAAAAAGTAAAGAATGCTGAGTTTAAATGGATCTCAACTTATTGAAATTTTAATTATGACCCATTATGGAAATAGGACTCACACACAAGAACAAGTTTGCTAATTATTTAACAATAACTGTCCTGATCGAGATATTACAAGATCAACCATATATAAGGTACTGGCAAAATTTAGGAACTTGTGTCATGTAAGAGGTCAGTCTAAATCAGGTCGTCCAGCAATATCAAAAGAAAAACAATTGGATGTTTTATTAATAGTTAAAGAAAATCCTTTCTTATCAAGTCGTCAGATCGCAATGCAGCTAGGAAAAGTCAGTCTTCGGTTCTAATATCCCTATAGCAAAAGAAATGACATCCATACAAAGTTCATTTGGTACAAGAACTTTAGAACTGTAGATATTAGGCACCTGAAAAACTGCACTGGATGGTGGAAGCCTATACACAACACCCACAGAATAACGGCAGTTGCAGGGAGTTTTTCCAAATGCAGAGTATCCCGGCATGTCTGATGATGTTCTATGGTGTTAACAGGACGGAGCACTGCCATATTATTCACAACCTGTCCGAAATTATTTAGGTATCATTTTCGCAAACAAATGGATTCGTAAGAAAGGGCCAATTGAATGACCTGCTAGATCTTCGCTTGATATACTTTGTGGGGAAATCAAAAGTCCAAATAGTACTGAAGATTTAAAAACAATAATAAAGAAAGAAATCAAACTAATCACTCCACAAGTGTTAACCAACGTTAAAAAATAATTTGAAAATTACATTGCTCATTGTCAACTAGTCAATGGTGGCCAAATTGAACACTTGTTTTGATTTTTCTTAATCTTTACAATTATACCTTTCAGTTGCCTTTTGTGGTTTAGTCAATATAGGATAATTTATTTTTAGAAAATCTCTTTATGTAACCGATTTGAATTATAAAAGTCCTACAGGTACATGTACTAGATCTTTCAAATCAATATATCAAACGTTCAAAAAAATGTGTATAACGTCATACTTACCCCATTAATGACGTCATGAGAAATATATTTATGTTCCAATTTGCGTATTATTAAATTAAGTTTGAGGTGTCTGAGGGTTTTATTTCTTCTTTTATCTGGATAGATTTTATTTGGTATGTTCCATACTTTACATACACACTGTATTTTCATAACTATGCAAATCGCATGTTTTGTTAACTGTCAAATTCTTCAAAAAGCCACTTCCGTTTTACTTCGCAAAAGTTTCAACGAGAAACTTTCTGCTTTCATTTCATTTTTTGCTGTCTGAAAGTGAAGACGTTCAGTCGGAAATATAATGAGGAAAGTCCCAATAACTCATAATCCCTTGTTAGAGAAATTCCCAACAAAAGACAAAGAATTCCATCCATAAATTACACTGAATAATCTACGAGAGAGCACATGACATCTGTAAACATTGAAAATTTTCCCTCGGAGATTGCAAAACTCCGCTGTTCCAGAAAAAAGTTGACAACACCAATTTACAAGATATTTTTATTAGGGTGTTTCGAGCCATGGAAGTAGCGACTGTGGAGTTGTAACTCCCCGCTTTTATGACGTAACATTAAGAGGGTTATATAACGCGCCCTGAGGCAACTTTGATGAACTGGTGTATCCTTTTGCTACTCGCCAAGACATATCACAAGAAGGGAACGTCGAAAAGCAGACAGTGGAAAGTGTTTGATGTCAGAGTGATATCTTCCAAAGGGTCCTGCGATGAAGTTCCTATCTGCAGTGCTTAATTGTTCATTTCCCTTCTTAATGGGGTAATATTGCTGATTGCTACTCATCGCTAGTGCCAGACAGTAATGTCCGGGGTTGCGATATATCGCGACAAGATCAAAAGGTCAAGAATGAGTACGATCATCTGCTGTCACTTTTCGCCCTGTCAAAATGTTGAATTTTGGCAAATGGTGTTTCATATTCGATTACAAAGTTCTGTGATCTTCCTGGAATACAACGGCATCAAAATTAACTAAAAGAACGACATTTTTACATATTTTGCAATAATATTGTAGCTCACGTCAACTGGTCACATGTTTAGTTTATTTGTCTGGCAATAATAGGTCAGAAATACATGCAGTTACATAAAAAAACTTTAGGGATCTTTTGAAAAAACATTTTTTCTTAAGAAAAGTTGATTTGTCTTCTAAACGTTGTTTGTGGCATATTCTTGATTACTTTTATGTTTTTTTTTTGGCAATAACACCACAATAGAAATAAAACGACGTATATTGCAGGAATACCAAACGTTTCAAAGTCTATTCTGACTTCGTTGTCAATGGATTTATATTTATTGATCCACTCTCTGGACCGTGTAAGAGCTATTCTGGACATTTAGATGGATTCAAGTTGTAAACATAATCTTCTCTGTATTTATCTTTCTCCTCAAAAACTTCATTCGTTTTACAACAATAGCCGAAAATATGAACATCTTGCTAATGGTGTTTGACCATGTTAAGCAATAAGGCGTCGATAGAAGTGTTAAAATATTGTTAAAACTTTAACAGCTAATCGTTAATTAATTGCAAATCATTATAATATGCTAAATTTGTTATTGAAGTCAAGGCATAAATATTATTGAATATTCAAAAGATTGTGTTTAATGAAGCACTTCATTGTTGTCATTTATTCACCAATGTTCTCAAGATATAATTCGCTGCATAAATCTCTAAATTACTAATAAACACACGTTCACAACACTGGATTAATGCTTACATTGTGAAAATGTATAGAACAAAAAGTCCTGAGCTTCGAAAGATTATTTTATAAAATTATTTAAACCTACAACATGTCGTGTTAATTTCTATTTAAACGACTTTGCTAGCAACGATCATCAGCATTACCAGCCAACTAACGTAAGAAGGGTATCAATCAGTGTCAAATGCACTATACAACAGATTTGTTGTTTGTTAAGATCTGTAACAAGAGTGCGAAAACAATCACAACAAAAAGCACTACTGTGTTTCGAAAGCTGTTAGTGAAAACTATCCGACTTTTAATAAAGTCGCCTATTGATTAATTATAGTAGGTGGAATTTTATTTCAGACGGCAAAAGAAAATGATAACTCTAGTCAAACAAAAGATTTTACGGCTCAGATACTTTGATATTGGAAGATACAATGGGCATATATCCTACTGAACATATATATAATTTTTTTTCAAAGAGAGTATCTAATAAGGTTAATTGATACAAGACGATAATTATTTATTACTCACTATTATAAATGTAGCCGGACACTAATGGTCATTTCAAATATATTATCGGCGACTTTAATGGCAATGCCGGAAAAGACCACACTAAAAAGTATCACTGGGTCATTTTGGATTTAGTGAAGGAAAGAGGACAGATACATTACAGTTTGCACAATATCAATAATATGATGTACGTACTGTTACAACCTCTAATTTTTCATTACTTATAATGGAATACTTCTCCATAAGTAATTTTGTTAGAGATGTCCCTCAAGGAGTATATCTGTTTAGTATCAACTTCTAACATGCCCCTTTCAAAGATAATAAATACCAAAGCGATGTCATCTGATTAATTCGTGCCAGAACGCAAAGTCACCCAAATATGGCTTGGAGGTTAAAAAAATATATTAATTCTAATTTTGACAATTTTTCACTTAGTCCTAATAAAATGCGTTTCATGAATAGTTATGTCATGTATTTCACAATTCTCAATGTTATAATAGAGCAAGAGCCCACGACGGCCGGACTTTCAAAATTTTATAAAAGTTGAAAGTTTCTCTATGAATGTCCCCAACACAGGTAAGAACGACCAGCGACTATAGAGTTTGGGTTATGGTTACTTTCGAAGGTAACAGGAAGTAAAAGTGTATAAAATAGTACCTTAAATTCCTTAAAGTATAAAGCTCATTTTATTCATATTTTCTTCGGGACAACTTTAAAATAATTTGTAATTATACTTTCGGTATAGTATAAAAGCTAAATTTTACATATGTTACTTGGTGACATATGAAAAAATGTTTCCTGAATAGCTGGACAGATTTAACCCTTAGTCGGAAACGTACGGTCTCTGACTCCGATGGCTTCGTTTTCCCGCCATTTCTAACCAGTCTATATTCGTACTGCCTAGCGCATAGAGCAATTCCTTGAGAATCATGATGCACGTTAGTGACCTTAAAATCATCAACAGAGCAGGTCGACTTTTCTTGTTAATTAGATATTCGGTCTGACGCACCGACGTTCCTTATTTCGTCACCGGCGAGAAAGGTAAGTAGTAATTATTTTTTTATTATGATTTTGGAAGTATAGGACACATTCTTTTTAGAATAAAAAAAAATAGTTCTCGAAAATGGTATAATTATGAACAGGACTAATAACGGCTTGAAGCTCTTTATAAGGAAGTGTTGTCGTCCGAATCTGAACCTGACGACGATGACGATGGTTTTACCGAAGATAATGTTCAAAGTTTTGAAGAGGAAAGTGATATAAAAATCGAAAAACGAAATACATCTGCTTCCGTTGCAGTCGTTTCCTGTGTTTGGAATATCTTCAAGTTCAAGGTTTGTGCTGTGATTGTTTGGATGTAGAAGATTTAGAAGCATAGTTTAAATTTATTTTGCGATTAAATACTTATATGTCCAATTAACTGGTATTTTTTATTATTGTCCTTTGTGGATTAAGAATTATATTTGATTTATTTTGTTCATTTTTGAGATTTTTGCTAACAATAAAGAACAATGCATAAATATATATTTGGTCAATTACTGGCATTTTACACCAACAACATTGACTTTGATATGGTTTTTCTCGTAGGATTAACTATAAAGACATCTAATCTCAACAACAGATACCCAAGTTAGTTCCTAGACCACAAAAGTTGTGAAAAAAGAAAAATCGGTGTAGGAGACCGACGTTTCCGAAAATATCGATCTGTATAACGTTTCTGGCGAAGGGTTTATGGTTTTTACATATTGCCAGACACATTGAGAGTCCGCTGTAGGCGCGAGCGCGAGGTAACAGCTGTTCAAGTGGGTACGAGTGAGATAGGGCGCTTCATGTATTGTTGGTTGTATGCGTACAACCAACGGTTTATAATTGACATTTGTGGAGTTTATTGTGAAATGAAAACGTAATTTGAGTAAGAAGTATTATCATGGGAAATACATTAATTCGTTTTGTTTGTACGACAAGTGATGGTAAAATTGTTCTCGTAGGAAATGTTAAAAAACGCCAAACTGTGTTAAAAATCAAGAGAAAACATTAACCTGAAGTCTAAACATATTATTTTGCCTGACAAGTACACAGACAATAGTTATCACCGGGTATATTATAAAACATTTACAGGACTTATGAAAAATGCTTAACTTCTTAACCTGAAAATTAGACAAAAACAGTGAAAAACAAAAATGAGCCAGTCTACCTACAGACAGTACATCTTCAACATTTTTTTGTACTTTATAATAGTAAAATAACATTTTTTAATTCATATAACATGAGTATGAAAGTATTAAAATTATTTTATTATTGCATATCTTAAAAGATCGCACTAGATGAAGCGCATTATCTCACTCGCAGCTGTCACCATGCGCTCGTTACTACAGCGGACTCTCAATGTGTCTGGCAAGATGTAAAAACCATTAAAACTGTCAGCTGTTGAAGTAACATTTTTTCATAGGTCCCCAGTAACATATATAAAATTTAGCTTTTATAATATAATGAAAATATAATTAGAATAAGAATAAGAATAAATTTATTCAATACGTAGCCACAGAATGGATGTACACGTCAATACATTAAACAGTATAATTTCACAGATTAAAATATTTTAATGATTATTACATGCTATACTCTATATTGTATCTATGATGGTACAGAATCTAATATGTCTTCCATAAATTCATTTATTGAATAATAACATTTTTTTTAAATAATAGGTCTTTAACATATAATTTGAAGCTTTAGAACTATATTTCCACAGGTATAAAGTACGAGTATTTTACCATAAGATATTTCATGAAATCGCGTTTTTAAAACTTTCAGATATCCAGAAAGGCATCAACCTAACTATATTTAGACTAAAGAATAATTTACTAAGTTTTCGTACATATTCTAAACCTCGATCAAAGGTGTATAACAAAGAAAATCGAGAAATGAATGAAGTAAATGTGTTAGCTAGCGTTCATGCCTATCCCCAGACTTGTTGTGCGAAATTAGAAAATTACACTGGAGTTTCTCAATCACGGGTATAAAGAATTTAAAAAAAATATAAATTTAAACCTTACAAAGTCAATATTGCCCAGCAATTATATCCTGGTGATGCAGCAAGACGGTTAAATTTTTGCAATTGGTTTTTAGACCAAACCCGAAGGGACAATGATTTTGTAAGGAAAGTTATTTGGTCAGACGAATCTCATATAAGCAGTGCCGGTATATTTAACAGGCAGAATACAAGATACTGGTATGATGAGAACCCGCACTTAATTTTTGAGCGACAACAGCGGGGTCGCTTTGGGTTTAATGTAGCCTGATTCATACTGGGGACAAAAATAAAGTACCGCATTTTTGAAGGAACCCTTACCGCCAATAGGTACTTGACAATCCTAGAAGAATTATTACCCGAAATATTGGAAGATGTTCCCCTCGCCTTTCGCAATTCTATACACTTTCAACAAGGTGACGCCCCTGCCCACAATTCTAGATTAATTGGGCGCTTTTTAGAAAATAATTTTCAAGGATGTTGGATAGGAACACATAGACCAATTAGGTAGCCTCCAAGATCACCCGATTTATCTATATTGAACTTTTTTTGTGAGGTTATTTGAAAAATAAAATATATACCAACAGACACAACAGTTGCGAAGAACTTCGTGCCGCAGCTTTTCGGGATTTACAAAGGCGACCTGTTATAATTTTAAATGCACTCAGGCGTATTGAAAAGGTTTGCCAATTATGTGTTAGGGGAAATGGACAACAATTTGAACAGTTAAATCAATACGGTAATAAATAATGTCCAAAATTAATTTTAAGATAGATATTGGATTTGTAATACTTGTTCTGTTTGTTATACATAATGAACGATGTATAACTATTTATTAGTTGCTTTTAGGTACCCAAATTTCGTGTTTCATGTTATTGAATTATTGTTAACATTATTTTTCTTTGCTGATAAACTCCTATAAAAAATCTCAAATGGAATTATTTGTTTGATTCTCCTTTTAAATGGAAAATACATGGCCTACTAGCAAAAAACTTAGCTTTTTAGTGTTTTTTACCATTTCTAATAATACCATGTGTGTTGTATTATGCATTATTTTAAAGGGAAAAAAATAACGAATTCAATGAAATAATAAAATACAGGGTGTTCCATTTAAAAATATATAATGTTGTTTAGTATCTTCAAAACCATACTCGGAAAAAAAATTGAGTACTCCACTGGATTCTATGCAAAATTTTCTATTAGACGTAGTTCTTAGCGCAAGAGTATTTCTAATAACTTCGTAGATATAGAAGGGGTCCAAAAAGTATAAATTATCAAAATCGCCCTGTATCTTATAAATGGAAACACTTATGCAAAATCTGATATGGCCATCTTGAGTTTCACAAAAAAGTAGAACAGGTATGTGAAAACCGCAAGACTTTATCTTCAATAACAACCGAGTAACCTGGCAATCTCAAACAAAATGGGATAGACTGTACATGGGTGCTCTTTCGTATTTCCTTGTATTCTGACTCTCTAGACAAAGATCGTGTAGAATAGGAGTGAAAATTTGAATTAGCTGAGTAATTCTCTATATTTTGCTTAATAAACAGCAATGTTTTCAAGATATAGATGCAGGGTAGTGGCAATATTTTGTTTTTAATGAAACATGGTTTACAGCTCTCTAAAATTCAATCCAAAAATAAGTGTTATAATCCTTTTTTGATTTGTGAAAACTCTGTGATGATCGACACAGTTGCCCCAGAAAATGATATTGAAGTTCAAGTGACAGTATGCCAGTGAATAATATAGGGATATTAGAATTGATTTTTAACCGACTTCCAAAAAGGAGGAGGTTATCAATTCGTCGCGTATTTTTTCGCTTTTTTTTTGTATGTATGTTACCTGATTTCTTCTCCTGTGGTGCACCGTTTTGAACGAATATGGTCTTGTTTAATAGAGTATATATCCGGATTGGTGAAACTTCAAATTTTGGAAAAGAATTCTATTGGTAAAGTGATAAAATTTGTGAATGAACACATGCGTGCATCGAAATCGACCAATATCCCTAATATTTTAGTCGATTTTTCGATAACTCCTTATGGATGTGTATAGTTTTTTAACGCTTAATCTATTAAGGAACATCCTTAGGTGATCTCATATACTTTTCTGCGACGTGCAACTTGCAGTTTTGCAGAAAATCGCTGAAAATTCCAAAATTCTTATCAAAAATTTCATCGAAATGACATAACGGACATTTCCTCATAAATATTTTAATTCCAACGTAATAGTGCGGTATTTTAGGCACTGAAAGTTTTAATTACGAATTAGAAATTTGAATAATGAAAAGTACCTGAGCCTCTAAGCTTCGCTCTGGAGTTCGAAATTACACGAAGTTATCTATATGTAAAGAAATCTCCAGATTATACTTGAAAATAGCTGCTGTAATATAGTCTAATCTAAAACATCATAAAAGAAGTATCTGTTTTAGACCAAATTTGAATAATGAAAAGTAGCTGAGCCACTAAGCTTCGCTCTGGAGTTCGAAATTACACGAAGTTATCTATATGTAAAGTAATCTCCAGATTATACTTCAAAATAGGTGCTGTAATATAGTCTAATCTAAAACATCTTAAAAGAAGTATCTGTTTTAGACCAAATTTGAATAATGAAAAGTACCTGAGCCACTAAGCGTCGCTCTGGAGTTCGAAATTACATGAAGTTATCTATATGTAAAACGATTTTTACTCAGATGAATACTTTTTAAAATATTCCTTTATTACCTAAAAGAAAATAAGTTAATTTCTATGAAATATTTATTATAATTATACACATAGAGACAAACTGACAAAGAAAATAATTTATCGTTTGGTTTCAATTTCAAAGTATTTTGTGACAATACCAAATACCAAAAAACGATATTGTCTTGTTTATGCTCTTAAAGTCATATAAAGTGTTAGAGCCTACACTTCTGGAAGTAGCCTGTAATGCACAAATATCGTGACAAGTATAGAAAAAGACGGCAACGGAGAGTGTAACAGACTATTTTACTTGGAGAGTGAAAGGAGCTCCCAACCGAGGGAAATAGGCTGTTGTTCTCCTCTCTATTGACTTCCCTATCTAGTCTTGTCGCGATATTTGTGCATTGCAGGCTACCTCTAACGTTCGTTTTTAAACTAAACTGCACGCTACCTCAAGAAATATATGCTCTAAAGTTCGATATTAAGGAATTTAAAAACAGGGTATTTACTCTAAACTCAAAGTGTTTACTTTATAATATGAACTTGGGTTACCGATAAATGTACTGTCAACTTGGTAAATTGAAAACAAAGTTGATAAGGGTGCCCTTTATTGTGCTGTTTTGACTTCTCATGTACGTCAAGTCCCGAATTTAAACTATCACAAACAGAGAATTAGCGTGTTTATTAGAACGAAAACCAAATATTGTGCTGTTATATTTGTTTATTTACTACAATTTGTTGATTTTATATAAACGAATAGTCTCTTAGTATATAACCTGGTCCCCGTTCCATATACAAAATACTAAGTTTTATGCATAGAAATAATACCTAAAGAAGTATATTATCTCAATGTTTGTGTGGGTATTTACATGTCAAAGAACTGTCGGCTCGGAAAGAAGTCTGGAAATAAAGTCTAATTTTTGCATTTCACTACCATACTGAGCTCTTTTTTATGTGTAATTATGCGCCTCCGTTAAGAAGCTGTTCAAAAATAAATCGTTCAATTAGATTATTTTATAATTTTTGTCCTTCCAAGTCTTTACCGCTCTGAGATTAATTTGTTCCTGCTTTCTTTGATCCTCACGAACAAATCGTCTAAAAAGACTTACGAACAGCATACATTTAGTAACTATCTAATGAATACATGTGGGGTTTTGTCTTGTCATAACAATACTAATGAAGTAAGTTGTTCGTGTTATCACAGAGAAAGAAATTTTGAAACACATCTGAATAATCAGTGCTTTCCTAAGCTATTTTCCTTGATAATAACAATCCAAATCCGACCCATTTGTCCCTCCGGAGGATTCATTGCCACACACATAAGCCCACCGCAGAAATATCCTCAAAATAGCAAAAACAGTCTTTCTGTGATAAATTACCACTTGTTCCACGCACTAAGTGTCCACAATTGGCTGTACATATTTGCTGCTGTTTTCTAGTTTAACACCATCCATTACCTGTTTAAAACACGATGAAATTAGAATGCAATAAATCAATTTATTTAAACTGAGTATAACTTTTTTACAGAATTCATGGTGCGTCATCGTTATAGAAAATTGCTATGCTTGTCTAATCTCGAATAAGTCGGTCTGCTTTTCATTTATCTTCATTTACGGTCATTTCCTCTTCACAACGCCCTCTATCTATATATTCAGTGAACATTTAGAGTCAAATACAGGACACGATCATCAGTCATAGAGCCAAATGGAAGACTATTGGCGCCATCAAAAATCCATCGTTGCCTCAGAAAACTTCATTCGGAAAAATAAACATTACCACAAAATAATCTGTATGTTTGAGTGGATCGGATGTTTGCTGTAATATCTGTATACGAATTCTATCGAAAATTTTATGAAACGATGATGTCGATAGTGTTTTCTGTTTTAAATTTTATTATGAAAAAATGTTATGTTGTTTTACAAATAGTATTTTGTATTAGTATGTTGTGTGTTTCAGACTACGGTTTTCCAAAAAGTTAGTCAGCCTGTACTATAGTTTATCCCCACAGCAGTTTGATATCAGGTAATAAATATTTCACTTTTTCACAACTGTGCAAGTGAAGAGTGTGTATTTAAGACTAAATTCAAAATTACAAACAAAGCTATTGTGAAATTTCCGCATGATACTCATACAAACGTTAGCCAAACGTTAATATAATGTTTTTCACTGCTGGTTAAAATATTATTAAAATTTTAGCAATTCCTAACAATGGCCAATTAGCAACAAATTTGATAAATAAAACTTCAAACAAAACTACCACTGATCGTAGTAATACTACACTCCTGCAAATAGTATTGATAAATAATAAGAAGTAGGCAATATATTTAATTTTAAAATCATATTCAATTCTACGAATACACTTAAGTAAATTAATTATATTGAAAACAAAACCACAAAACGGTCTTCAAAACTCAAAAAATTGTATAACTATATGAATTGTATATAGGAGAAATTTCTAAGCCTCTAAATCTTTATACTGGACCGTAAAATTTCCATAAAAATGTCAATTCGGTATGTCCAAACATGCTTGGGATTTAGAATATAAAAAATTCACTTATAAAACACAAAGAGCACTCAATGAAAGCAATGTTATCGCTTTTAAGTTCACATTTTCGACTGGCTTAACTATTGTCATCACTATAGCCTCAGAACAATTTGATGTCCTTATACAAAGCCGCAATAAGCAACGCCATAAATTTCTGGGCAACTCTATCAAATTCTTCCAACTTGAGAAAAATACCGTATAGGATGACATAAATGTACTACCCTAAATATCAAAACAAGTAGATTATCTTTAGATAAGTCATTCAAATAGTATCATAAATTAGAGCTCCGTATAGAATGCCTCTTATGTCTGCCCGTCTGTCACAATCTATTTTGATGTAGAGCTTAGTGAACCAACTAAGACTGCATAACGTAAATGAACAAACTGAGATTCTGACTTGTGGAGCAAAAATTGTACAAAAATTTACTATCTTTGTTTATCGCTGAGCCAGCCTAAAATTTTGAAAAAAATAGGGCATATATGGGGCCTCACTCATAGTTCCCAACGCGTACTTTACAAAAATATTTTATTTTCAAACTTATATTATAACTAGCCGATAACCGTGGTTACACCCGCGTATGGAATGTACAATACTTTGCAAAAAGAAACAGCTTATGAAACATATGGGCTATCATATATAACATTTTTTTCTAACTTTGTTGAACCACCCCACTTAACTATAAATCCACCCAACATAATATTTTTTAAAGACTTAACAATATCTTTGCTTCACCCTGTATTTCAACTATCCTGTCTGTGCAACTTCTTATGGGCTACGCCATTTCATTCTCCCTCATAATTTTTGAACAAAAGTGTAATTTCTCTACACTCTATATTTAATCCATCCTTAACATTGTTTAAATCACACTTTATAACAATAATTTTAGTTCGCCTCATATTTCACGCATTTCATATATGCAACTGCTCATGTTCTACCCTATATAACCACATTTTCCTACCATTTCTTGATCCACCTTGTATATCTATAATTCCAATCTACTCTATATTTCAACCAATCTGTATTTTTACATTTTTTAAAGCCATTTTTTAATAATAATAATTATAGTCGGCCTACAATTCAAATATTCGAACTCCTTATAGGCTACCGTACATAACAAATTTTATCGAAGATTTTTTTATCCGCCCTGTATATGTAATTTTATACTCTACTTTATTTCAACAACAATGTATGTGCAACTACTTATGGGTCAGCGAATATAACATGTTTTGATCTACCCTGTATAACTCTAATCCTACTCCACCTTTATTTCAACCACAATGTATATGCAACTACTAATGAGCCAAACAATATAACATTTGGTTATCTACCCTATATAAATATAATTCTACTCCACCCTTATTTCAACCACATTGTACATGTGCAGTTGCTTATGGGCCAAATAATATAACTATTCTTAAGCTTTTTAAACCAAGCAGTTCTACACAGAATTAACTATTCTATGTATGGAACACACTGTAAAATTACGCTTGATATATCTGTTTTTTAATCGAAAATATCGCATTGGCATATTCCGAATTTTGAATAAAACTAAGCTAATGCTTATATCTAAAATTTGGTGTGTGCCTTAGAACTAATAGAGTAATTGTGTTGGACGGAACATTGTAGAAGTTTTTTTGGTAAATATACACTGTTTAACTATAGTACTTATTTCCAAATAGCCTTTAAGATTCCATTGCCTAAATGAAAATTTGGGTATTAAATTGAATAATCTCTCGCTAACTAACTATTTTTTCTTAAGAGTGCTGTTCAAATTATATAAGCCCTTGTGTGTAACAGCACTTTCATTGGCAAAACATATTAAAATTTGGTTGAACCAACTTTGAACTATCAGTGAAATATATTACAAATAACAGTATTTAATAGTCCTCAAATGACACTAATAATAGTTTCAGAATAATGTACTTTTATAAAAGACCTTTATATAAACTGTTACATTTCGGGTCTAATTCCTTCATAAATAATCATTAAGGATTTTTTTTCTATATCAAGAGGATACATACAATTTATTTGTAATTGGTATTTCATCATAACATGACTTGTAACCAATAGGCAAAAGAAACTGTTTAATTGCATCATTTGTAGTAGTCTATTATTCATACGGTAATATCTGTTTCAATATAAACTTATTATATTTCGTGCATTCCAAACTTGTTCCTTCTACATAATTGCGTTTAAAATATTTTTATCCTTGTCATTTTTTCTACTCAATAACCCTGCAGCACATCGGACCCACATAAGAATTCCAAATTTTTTCAAAAGTATCACGCAAAGAAATCATCATCCCAAAGGTCCCGACGTCATCCATATTCCGCGCGTAAAAATTTCGACACTCGAGCTGTCAAAAGAGGACGAAATAAGTGCCGCATCCTCGCCTGAAGGGTTCCTAAGAGTTCACCGCTGCTTTGAAATGATTGATGCCGAGTACTCGAGAAAGGCTATTACCCTAAAAGCAACCGAAAAGAAGAAAAATAAGAATTAAGGAACGGTGATGACAGGTAGATCGTTACTTCTTATTACATCAAAGAGAAAAAAATCTGGTCTGATTTGGGGCTTGTTTGTGAAACTAATAGCAGGGCTTCACACAAAATCAAGATGACGAATGAGGTATGTCTTTTAATAGTATAATTATATATCGAGTTTTTGGGAAAGGCAGATTGAACTGCTCTTGGTTATTAATGTGTTGATTTGAAAAACACCTCATGCATTTTTTATAACTTAAGGTAATTGCGATTTTGTAGTTTCTATAAGTTGAAATGGTTAAGTTAATACACGTTCTAACTACCTCTTTAGTTACACCTAGCAGAAATTTGGGTTTTGAAATAAGCTGCTTTAAACAACATTTTAGAAAGGACTATATAGTTATTTGAAACATCTAACGGCCAAGGGATTAGTTGTTTAATGTTATACTAAACACCAGCTGCATTGAATTGGATCAAAGAAAAACATCCTATAGATATGTAACACGTCATATCATAAGTATGATATCTGATATGATATTACATTACATAGACTACTAGCAGACCCGGCCACGCGTTACTGTGGCTGAGTGATTTAAGACAGATAGCAGACCCCGCCACGCGTTGCTGTGGCTGAGTGATTTAAGACAGATTTGAAAGACAAATTTAACACAAAACGCACACAATTTAACGCAAAATAAGACGTCTATAGTGTGTAGTCTAAGAAAATATATCACATTCAAGTGTGGCGCCATCTATGAGGTGCAAAGTGCAAAGTTCTTTGTAAAGAAATTCGCTGAAGGCGCCATCTGTTCCTGACTTATGGAACGTACGATTAATAATCAGTTTATTATTAATTATTAATTATTAAGACCATTAATTTAAATAATAACTATCCTATCATCTAAGTTGGACCAAATTACATATATATGCCAACTTTCATGAATATCGGTTGACTCGTTTTTGAGTTTATCCGAAACATACAAAGTGACACGGATTTTTTATATATTAAGATGTATACAAGAAACTATTAATTTGAAATTACGCAAGCTAACATTGCCTTGTCAAGCAAAAATACATATTAGCATAGTACTAAATTGAGACAAAATTCAGGATACAGATTTAAATAGTAAAATTAACATGAAATATCGGTGAAAAGAAAAAAATAAAAATATATTAACCGAGTTCCAAGTACAACTAAAAAGTTGAAAATGATTAACAAAACATAACACTAGGCAATAAATAACACATTCACTGTTGTTAGGTACCTACCTACACACACAAAAAAAGTAAACATTTATTACTTATCTACTACTTCATCAAACTGATACCGCATAAAAAACTTCTTCAGTTAAAGTAAGAATTTGGAGAGGCACAACATTGATTTGAAAAATTGATAGTACAGCTTTATTCGTATTAGTATTGTTACAACGTTTACTTTTGCACTACAAAAAGGAAATCCTTCTCAAAATTAATCAGCAAAAATCAGACTTCAGAGTAAACATTGGTGTAAAAAAATTAATTTATTTTCTTTAAAAATACCATACTTTAAACATATATGTACGTTTTAGATAAATGTTGTTTTAAACTTGTGAAAATTGTCATCATCCTTAACATATGTTACCTATACGAAAGCCTTCATCGGAGTAGTAGCGGCCTTGGACCTCATTGGTTCACTCTAATTCAATTATATTTAGCTCAAGTAATGAAAATATCCGACCCGTTTTTCAGTTCTTTTCCGGCTGTTAAATTTAAAATTTTATTGTCCAACGACGGCACACATTTTAAACATTGGATTTCGTTAAACTGGTTAATTTCGTTAATAATGTTTAATGTAGTGAACTAACATATAAATTTACACGAATGCAGCATTCGGTGTGCTATAGAAAATGAAAACATTTAAAATACATTCAACTCGATGATTTTAGTTAGACGCGTTATATTGTTTTATTAAGGGTAACAACTCTCTTAAAAGTAAGATAATAAGTTTACATAATTATGCAGTTTAATTTCTATTTAGTAATAGAATACTGTCCTATACAGTTTTTAAACGTTATATAATTTTAGCGTTTACTTCTCCTCGAACCTAAATAACCAAATTTTATAAGTAATATGTTTTAAAGGATACCTATCTGATACACAGTTGGAAAAACACAACGAAAAACAGAGGCGTAAGTATGGTCATTCTTAAAAAAAAACATTTCTGGATATGTTTGAATCGGAACCTCAAGAATCGATTTATTTTGAGCTAAATAGGGAACTAGAAAGTTAACAATTTTATACTGAAATAGGCAAATTTTTAGTGGTAAATTTATTTGGGAGACATTTGACTATTGCTGGAAGATCACAACACAGAAATTCTCAATATAAATGCTCAAAAAATTAAACACTGTTTCTGACTTTATACATTGCAGCGAAATTGCCAACAAAACTTAGCTTATCTTAATTTGGAGTTCAATCGTCTCCACAGCAGATAAGATATATAGTAGAGATTTATTTTTCTCATAATATCTGTTAGTAAGTTTCTGTTAAGGATAACCAGTACTCCCGGAAATTTTATGTGAAAATCTGAAAAGTCTGAGTTGATCAGCATAATCGTTAACTACATTGGGCGGTTCTTCTGATAAACGAAATCACAATGTAGTCTCAGGTCCCATCCGAAGAGTACTCCAGCTAGATTCAGTCCCTTGCTGTTGTGAACGGCTGAGCGATAGGCCAACAGAAATAAGTATTTGTCGTATGGATACTTCCCTGTTACCTGGTGGTGGATTACTCAGCGGTTGAATTACACAATCATAATCAAGTTCTCGGTAACCACAAAAACAAAACCAAGTAAGAAAACCACGGAGTCTATAGTATACCTTATAGGGACGGTAGAAAGTCATACGCGGGAAGACATTTAACAAAGAGTACAGGATCATAAAATAAACATCAGGAATAAGCAGCCTTCATCGGCCTTGTTCCAACACGAACTCCACACAGGACATAAATAAACTTTATTAATGCCTGCAAAAAAATCACCAGAGTAAAAATTCATGGAAATAGACTAATAGGGGAAGCTATTAAAATATAAAAAATCAAGGAGTTAAATAAAGGAGGCGATACAATTACTTGCCAAATACTTCTAGGAAAATCTTGCAATAAAGCTGATACTAATAAACATAATCTCCTCATAAATATGCACGAAAACGGACATCCAAAACACTGAATAGGGTCCATAAGTCCATAAAGAAAGAGGCGGGCGGAGTTTACCAAAGGGGTAACCCAATAAAAACAAATGACACAATAGCCTAACAATGATTACACTGTCTTCGACACTGGAAAAGAATATAAAAGACATAGGCAGTTTCTAATCTTTTGTCTTAAAACTCAGAATTTCACCTTCAAAAAAGTCATATGCGATTTTGATGAAACGTCAGGTTAACTAACCAAGAAATGCCTGTACACCAAATACAGCATAGGAAACCACATTGTTCCATCCGTGAAGGACCACAATCAGATTTTTTATGAAAATGTATTCTTTATAATGAACATTATCATTTCTCATGTTAAAATATGACATGACTTCTACACTGCATGATATCTGAAGGTAGGTACTTGACAATTGTATTTTTTATTCTCTTAAATTTCCATACCAAAATTAATATTTCCCTTTTCGCTTAGGTTTGTCTGTAACTTTGAATTTTCTCTTATTTTTTCAATTTATTGTTCACATGTTTATATATATATATATATATATATATATATATATATATATATATATATATATATATATATATATGATATTAGAAAAATTAGTCATTTTTGGGAATAGCAACAATAGAAGATTTTCTATACTAGAAACAATATATATTGTGTTGCGGGAAAGAATAAAATTTCCAAAGGAAAGTATTGAATTTAACTGATCAAATAATTTCACTATTTCTTTCCTGAAATTCAGACCTAGAAATTACGTGGAGACAAAATGACATGGAAAAGCTCCCGAATTGAATGTTCTGTGTGCTTATTTCATTGGTAGTTCTAGGTGTTCGGCCATAAAATCATACGTCAACAATATACTGTTCAAGAGATCTCTGCGCAACTGATGAACGTTTTCCCGCACTGAAACGAAATATATGTTTACATGGGTACCAAGGAATAAAATTTCGAAAAGAAACTAAATATCTCTTCAATTGGTTCAGTCAGTTTGACTGATTCTTCTGGAGATAGCCTGCAATGCACAAATATCCTGCCTCGACTAGAAAGAGAGGATAACAGGATATTTCACTTGGTTGATGGAAGCAGCCAATGGACTACATGCTGGGTGTATTTCACTAGAGCATGCTCCAAATGGAGTGAAATGGCCTCATGCTTTCTCTATTGTCCTCTCTTTTTTCTCTTAACACGCTGGTTGTGCATTGCAGGCTACCCTCCAGAACCTCCAGAAGTATAAGCTTTAAGTACGAATTACGTCGTGACAGCAATGAAATGCAACGGCTTGAATCCCGGAAAGAATAAAAAACATAGGGACAGATTTAATATTAAAACCACATTTAAAACAAGACATAAACTAAAAACAAAGACAATAACAGAACTCAAAATCAAAAAAAAAATGGATTCATAATATTCCTGGCGAATGCTATATATTTTAGTTTGTAAAATAATCTAAATCTTTAAATGGATACAAAAATTTCATTACGAAACGAGCGAAAAGTCAACAAAATACGTCTGGAACATGAGGCATAAAATACAATTTAAAAATTCAAACCAGATTACGCAAAGAACAATGAGCAAAGAGAGTATCCTTTAATGTAAATGTAGGAAAGGAATTGCATGGCTACTACTTCCTTAGAATTATGACGTTCCTGGTGGCTGCTAATCAAGAATGAAACTAGTAATGATGATCCCTTTTGAACAACCCCATATCGGTACAGCTTTAAGGTTTTTCCTTTAATACTTTAATATGATCTCTGAATTATCAGAATCGTTTGATCGCATTTTACACATAAATGGCATTAAAATCTGAATCTATAACTATTTTTCCTCAATGTGTTGTAATTTCCTAAAAATCATTAAAAACACCACAAATAAGCTTGTGAAAACAACCTGTAAAGTTCTATCTTTTTTCTTTTTAACCGACATCCAAAAAGCACGAGGTTATCAATTCGTCGTCACGTTTTTTTATGTATGCTCAATGATTATTCAAAAACGGCTTGGTCAAATTTGATGATTTAAAGGACATTGTATTAAGTAATATTACAGAAAGGTCCCATATAATTTTCTATAACGGCACAACCAATTTGAATATGTTAAATTTTATTCTAAAAAGAGATATTCCAGCTTGATTCCTTATAATTATCTATAACGTAAAACATACCGTTTTTCCATAAATCGTAAAAATATTTGCAAAAACAAGGTAAACATCAATGTAAATGTCACATTTACATCATAAACATCTAGCTTAAATGTCAAGATATGGCATGAAAGTATAGTTACGGGGCTTATAGTCGCGTAAAATGGCAGAAAATATTCCATTAGTTTATGGAAAGGAAAATTTGGTATGCCGACCATCTTTTTTTATATGGTATACGGTGGTAGGTATGTGCGTGCATCGAATTTCAAGCAGCAAGCAATGTGTCCAGCTGAAATATTGAGCAAAGTTAAATTAAAGTTAGACAGGTTGGTTCAAAAAATAAATGTGATATTGGGTGGTACATAAGCATTTCCATGTATTTGATAGTTGAAATAGAATTAAAGTTATACAGGGAGGTTCAAAAAATGCTGTATTGGGTGACATATAAGTAGTTGCGTATACAAGGTGGTTGAAATAAGAGTCAAGTAAAAGAAGGAGGTTTCAAAAAATGTTAGAAGCAGTTGCATATACAGGGTGATTGAAATATAAGGTGGAGTGGAATCATAGTTATGCATGGTGGTTAAGAAAATCTTATATAGTGTGTAACATAAGTAGTTGCTTATACTTGGCATATTGGGCGAAATAAAATTATAGGTATACAGGGTGATTTAAACAAAAAAAAAATAAAACATAAATAAGTTAAAAAATATGTGGATAATGTAGAAAAAAAATACGCTAAAATAATCAATAGAATTGTAACTCAAATCAGATGAAAAAAATATGTCAGAAAATAGTTAATGATTGCACACGGTTTCTAAACGGTTTTTATTTTAAGCTAGTTGAAGTTGGTTCTTATATAAATATAAATTATTTAAGTGTGTTATTATCTTGTTTACCATTTTTACCCTAAAATTTGAAAGTTGTTATTATAATTTCAAACTTATGTAACTGAAAATAAAGATTTCCAAGATAACTTATATAAATGTACAAGGACTAACCTTTTGTGAGCTTGTCAATGTAACTATATCATTTTTGCGTTATGGAAAAAGCTGTATGATAATTATTTACTAAGAAATAAATATCCCATACCATGTATGGCAGTATAGCGATACACTACATTTCAAAAGGTTTTAGCTCAGTGGGAGCCCTTGCTCAGGCCCGTGGTTGACGTCGTGGCTGCGGTTTCCCATGAATGTTCTTACTGTCCAGGCTGTTCCTAACAGATGTTCGTCCAGACCGAGGTATTTTATATTGTTTAACAGGTGTTTTGGGACTACTCCTGTTGTTGACATAACAATTGGTACAGTTCGTGTGTTGTTCATGTCCCACTGTCTCTTTATTTGAAATTCCAATTCCCTGTATTTGGTTATTTTTTCAAACAGCTTAATATTTATATTATTGCTGTTAGGGATTGATATATCAATTAAGGTTGTTTTTCTAGAGACGTTATCTACTAAATCTATATCGGATCTATTGCGAGCAACAGTCCGATCAGTCAGTATCCTGCGGTCCCAATACAGCTTGTAGTTCCTCTTTTCTAAAATAGATTCTGGTTTGTATATATAGTAGGGTATTCTTACCGACTGTGATAGTTCAAGTTTCAGTGCTAGTTTCTAGTGCAGTATTTTTGCCACAGCATCATGTCGTTCTTTGTATTGAGTTGCAGCAAATGCTTGACAACATCCTATGATGTGATGGATACTTTCAGATGTTTGACAACCATAGCTGTATCTGTCGTTGTTGATAGAAGGGTCTTTAACGATGTAGTTTAGATAGTTCTTAGTTTGAATGACTTGAATTGTCAATATAAAGCCTTCCGTTTCAGGAAACATATGACCAGAAATCAACCAGTAGTTCGACGCTCAACTGTCGACACAATCATGGTTGACGTCATTTATATGTCTTCCATGAAGGGGCTTCTCTCTCCATTTCAGCAGTTTCCGATCAGTGGTCTGGTGGAGTAATTGGACGTGTTGTTGTGTCAGTCGCCGTGGTGCTGAGTCATCAACTTGGCATATGACTCTGTGTATATCAGAAAATTCTGCGGATTTTTGGAAATGACTATGCAAATTAGAAATTTGTAGTTAGCTTATATCAGCCAATCTTCTTCCTCCTTCATACCATGGCAATGTTGTACGTTCGACAGAGCTTTCAATTGTTCAATGTCAGTATTGTACCAGTTTACTATACCGAAAGAGTAACTGAGCAGTAAACACGTGTAGGTATTAATATATAATATATATAATTTTTATTGATAAGTTACATTATTTCGTGTATGAATAGGGTCAGTTGTGTGTCGAAAAGTCTGGTTCATTCAGAAAGATTCTTGTTTGTCAGGTGGACATGACATGACTGTAACGGTTATTTTATATTTTATTTATGCAGTTATTTATTATATAGTTTCAATATCTGAATGAGCAAACATGTGCCGTTTAGTAGTGCACATATGCCATGTAGAGATTTCGTCGTTTGGCATGTGCTTCATTGCAGACAACAGAATTAATTATTAGTTGTTCTTTGCACTCCTTCGAATTTTTGCGCATCCCACTTGTTATTCAGTAATAAGGTTGTTCAGCTCACAATGTCTGAAAAGGCAATGGTTAATGCACGAGGTTATGAGTTTCTATAAGGTTAGGAGGCAAGTGATTGGTCAATATTTTGCTGGTTCCTGTGTACCTTCATCAGTTGCGTTTCCCACAGTTGAATGTCCTCTTGAACACTTCTTTATGTATTTGAAACATTTCGTTAAATTTGAAGACGCGAGATGTAAGACCGACATCTAGGATTTTCGAGAGAATCAGCACACAGAGGTTCCGAATCTGGAGTTGTTCCGTGTAATTGCTGTTCTCCTTAACTCCTAGGACAAAAATGTTTCGAATACATAAAGAAGTGTTCCAAAGGATATTCAACTGATGAAAGTTCCCTGACCAGAAACAATGTATATTATATATGATATATAATGTATATTGTCTGCGTACAAAGGAATGACACCTCGAAGAGAGTATTCAATATCTCTGACAGATGAAGTAACCCGAAAAATTTTATCGTGACATTCTGTCCTAGGAGTTAAGGGAGAACAGCAATTACACGGAACGGCTCCAGATTCGGAACCTCTGTGTGCTGATTCTCTGGAAAATCCTAGATGTCGGTCTTACATCTAGCGCCTTCAAATTTAATGAAAAGTTTCAAATACATAAAGAAGTGTTCGAGAGAACATTCAATTGTGGGAAGCGCAACTGATGAAGGTTCCCTGATCAGAAACAATGTATATTATATATTATATATAATGTATATTGTCTTGCGTACAAAGGAATGACACCTCGAAGAGAGTATTCAATATCTCTGACAGGTGAAGTAACCTGAAAATTTTTATCGTGACATTCTGTCCTAGGAGCTAAGGGAGAACAGCAATTACACGGAACGGCTCCAGATTCGGAACCTCTGTGTGCTGATTCTCTCGAAAATCCTAGATGTCGGTCTTACATCTCGCTTCTTCAAATTTAACGAAATGTTTCAAATACATAAATAAGTGTTCGAGAGGACATTCAATTGTGGGAAGCGCAACTGATGAAGGTTCCCTGACCAGAAACAATGTATATTATATATGATATATAATGTATATTGTCTTGCGTACAAAGGAATGACACCTCGAAGAGAGTATGAATATTTTAAATTGAATTCTACAAAGAGATGTTCCATCATGACTCCCTATAATTTTTTATAACGTAAAACATACCGTTGTTCTGAAAATCTGAAAAATATGGGCAAAAAAACATCAATGTAAATGTCAAATTTTCATAATTAATATCTAGCTTAAATGTCAAGATATGCTATGAAAGTGTATCGTACAGGGTGTTCGTAAAGGTTTTCATTTTACGGGGCTTGCAGTCGTGTGAAATGACACAAAATATTCTATTAGTGTATAGAAAATGAAATTGTTATGTGACCGATCTTTTATACAGTGGTAGGTGTGTATGTGCGTGCGTTGAAATTCAAGGAGCAAGCATGTGCGCAGTTAAAATATAGGGCAATGTAAAATTACAGTTACACAGGTGGGTTCAAAAAATCTTACAAATAAATGTGATATTGAGTAGTACATAAGCATATATAGGATGCTTCAAATATAAAGTGGAACAGAATTAAAGTTATACAGGGTGGTTCAAAAATGTCGTATTGGGGGGCATATAAGTAGTTGCGTATACAAGTTAGTTGAAATATGAGTGAAGATACAGAGGGGATCAAAAAACGCAAAAAATTGTTAAATAAGCATATGCAGTAGGGATATTTGAGTTGTAGGGTGTAGGTTCAAAACCTGTTAGAAGCAGTTGCATAAACAGGATGGTTGAAATATAAGGTGGAGTGAATTATATTTATACAGGGTTGTTAAAAAATGTTTTACAGTGTGTAACGTAAATAGATGCTTATGATTGACACATGGAGCGAAGTAAAATTATAGGTAAAAAGGGGGATTTAAACAATAGAAAAAGAGAAACAGTCAATAGGGTGGAGAGGCTTAATACTTCTACCGGGCAGTTGTAACATCATGTGGCGTTGAATTATAATTGTACAGGGTGGTTCAGAAAATTATAGCCCAATAATTTATTTTGGGTGACCAATACGCATATACCGAGTGGTTACAATATAGAATGAATTAAAGTTACACTTATAGAAAGTGGTCCATTTAACAAAACAACTATAAAAGTTAAAAAATACTAATTAGATGGAGATCTGGTCGGATACAAGGGGGGGCGATGATGACGATCGCTCCCTCCGAGAGATAGTAACTTTAATATTAAAACTCCAGTAGCCTAGAAAAAGGTTACTTCTATGAGGTTAAAGCTTAGAACGACTATTTTTAATGTAATAGTTGAAGAAATCGGCGTTTAAAATTATATTTAGGTAAATATAGTACAGGATCACGTGTCTGGATACGCCCCTGGAGAGAGAGGGAGAAAGATAGAGGGAAATAGTATAAGTAAGTAAGTATAAGCTAAAATAATCAGTTGTATGTTAAATCAGATAAAAAAGAATATATATCAGAAAATAGTGATTTATTGCACACGGTTTCAAACTGTTTTTAAATTAAGTCGTTGAAGTCGGTTCTTTTTTAAATATAAATTATTTCCAGATCAGGTCGATTGGCGTTTATTATTGCTATTATTGTTTTATACAACCTATTTGCTGATTGCTAGAATAGTGTGTTTTCTAGATTCCGTTGGTTAGTTGGTTTGTACCTTCCTAATCGATTTGTGTAGACAAAGAGCTTTTGTCGTAGACATTCAAGGTACTGCTGAAAATTGATGTTTTCTCCAACCCACTGTGAGTGCATTCGGCTATTGCCATGATAGTCCTAACAAATCTCTCTATTCTGTTGTTCTTTTTGCCAAGTTGGTATTCCAGGAGTTTGTTTAAATTGGGGTGGGTCTTGCTTTGGTTTTTCAAGATGAAAAGATGTTCATCCGCGACTCGGTAACTTCCTCACCAGGTAAAACGTACTCATTATAAATTCATTCATGGCGCTAATGTATTTCAGGCCCTATCTTTTCACTCCCCTTTGAGTGAGCGCTGGCCGTTGATCCTGTGCAACACTTCCAGCGTTGTTTTCGATCTTGTTTGACTCCGTTAGTGATGGTCACGTTGTTGCTGTGACTGCATTTGTGAGTGTTGTTGTGTTTCCTGAGCTGCAGCTGTTTGGACGACAGGGCCCGCCTCCCCAAAACCCTGCCATCGCCAATTCCAGAAATGCGTTGGCGATCTCCAGGCAGGGGCTCTCTTCCGAGGTATCTACTCCGTAACTATATTTTCATGGGTGATTTTTACTAAATGACCCTCGTGACCGTCGGGTTGCCACTTCCCAGACCACCCCGTGCGGGATTATTATTTGTCACAGGCATTTGATTAACAATTATGTAATCTCCAACATAATCACTAAACAAAGTTTAATTAAAAAATTGTTGAAAATTTCGACTAACGTTTATATTTACAGTTGCACATAAATGGTAAGTTAGTAAATAAAAGCTAACTTATGAATACCCAAGGAGGATAAACGCAAGACTGCTGAGATAAAACTACATAAACTGCTTGAAGAGAAAAAATCCCTAGAAAATTGTTGATTTTTGATTTATTTACTTAACAGTTAGCATTCAAGCAATAAACTAAATCAAACAGACCACAGCGTGCTTTAAATTGTAAAAGTGAATTGGTTTATTTCAAATAAATACGGTTTAGAAAATTTGAATTGGAACAATTGAACCTTCAAAAAAGTTTCACAATTTACCGTACAATCTGCTCTACGGAAGAAAAAAAAAACAAGTTAATATTCAGGCCAAGAGCTCCCTAAAAACATACCCGGAGCACGGAGAAATAAACAAGTCTGCACGTAAACGACCGGCCCAATTTAGGAACAAAACGGCCGCAATTTAGATTCATCAGGACACGAAACGACAACCGTATCACCCCCAATTCAACCCTTGTGACTCCCTCCTATCGCCGTTTCACTATTTTTTCAGTACGATTTTATTTTGGGACGATACAAAATTCGGCACGGCGGACGTTGAATCCTCACAGCGACGCGTTGTAAAAAAACAGTCCCAGTGTTTCCTTTTGAGTCGAATATCCGAAAAGGTGGATACGGGGAAGTTTATCTGTAATGTTGAGATTTGAAGTGGTTCAGTAGCGCTGATAGAAAACCGTGTTTGGTCACGTGCTGCACAAATGGCCCGTGCAAGAAACGCCGGAATGAGTCGCCAGGTCCATTTGATTGGACCGGATATACAAAGCGGAATGTCTGGTTTTATGGATCGAAACTAACAAAGGAAGTTTTTTTTTGGTCTCCGGAAGGTGAGCTCAGTATGGAATGTAGGATTTTCAATAAGGTTTGATAATAAATAACAGTTGATATATCCGATTATCATTTCGGAAATATATTAGGTGATAGATTAAAAATAAAAATAGAAACAAAACATCGTTTTCATTTGAACAAAAGTTTTAGCCAAGAGGAACTAGAAAGAGTTTTCAATTCGTTTCTGATGTGCCAGTTTTAATTCAAATTACTAACGTGAGTTGACATTGTTGCAAAATCCATGTAATGAGAAAACTGAACACTATTATGCAATCAACGTTATGAAAGTAATTTAACAAGGAATCTGAATCATGACTAGGCAATAGCCATTATAAAAATAAGGTAAAGTTGTTTAAAATAAAGTAAGTTAATGTAATAACTAAATAAAACTGAACAGCCGTCAACAGTACAGTTAGACAGATGCTAAGATATTGCTGTGCCTTGTTGTGATTACACTACTTAGTATTAAACTGACAAATTTTTTCGATATCAAAATTATCGTTACTTTAAGCGCATAGACAAATAAAAATAATTTACAATACTTTTTGTAGAATATTAGTAAAAACTAAAATTTTTATAAAGTAATATAGTTCTTTTTAACTTTATATGTGAACTCAATAGTATTGTGTGATACAGTATCTGGTTATAGAATAGTCATGAGCCTTAATTCCAAGTGTAATGACTATTTTCAGGCAGTTGAAATATGATTAAAATTATGTAAGTTTTACGAAGTATGTAATGCATGTGCCTTTATTCACTGGTCAAGGATGGGGTTTCCCTGTTTCTGTAGGTCTTAATTTCTCACACTGAATATTTTTTTATACTTTTTATTTCAACAAATTATTAATCGATTCTTGTGTTTGAACGGATATGTTTCGTTTATTTTAATTTTATCTATTATTATTATATGACGCAAAATAATAGCTAATTTTTTCTAAGAGAGCCTTTATATTGTATGTGATTGAATTGCACACGACCAGTTCTTATATATAAATGTTAGATTGTAGTCCTTCACGGATGGAACAATGTGATTTTCTTTGTTGTATCCGGTGTACATCCGTTTCTCGGTTTGTGTTCTGAAAAGAACATTTTACCTGACCTTTCCCCAAAATCTCATTTGGCATTTTCAAAAGTTGAAATCTGAAAACAGAATTCTGTTCAGAGCACAAACCGAGAAACGGATGTTGTACACCGGATACAACACAGAAAATCATATATATATATATATATATATATATATATATATATAATTGAGTGTTCTCGGGAATCGTGTGTCTTAGAAAACACACTTTTTCGACGTTTGAATGAGATCTCACTCATCTTCTTCGGGATTACTGATGTTGTCACTCACTAAGCGTAGTAGTAGTAGTGAGATCTCATTGAAACGTCGAAAAAGTGTCTTTTCTAAGACAAACAAGACAAACACACGAGATTCCCGAGAACAGTCAATTACATTGCATACTTCCTGAGGACATCAGAAGTAACAATATATATATATAATATGTATTACTACTTGGGATGTTTTCACGAGTATGAAATGTCATTGAAGGTTCTCGGGATTCTCGTGTGTACGGTTTAGTTGTTTTCTTCCTAAGACAACTAAACCATAAATACGAGACTCCCGAGAACCTTCAATGTTTTGCATACAAAATAGGGCTTTCTATCGTTCGTAACTTTCATGGATGGTGCTGTACTTGAATATCGTTGTCAAAAGATATAGGTTTGGAACTTTATCAGGATAATAAAATCGTAACTACCCTGCGTTACTATTAGAAAAAATCCTTTAAATAAGTTTGTTAAAAATTGATGAACCTCATTTCGTTCGACTAGTAGTAACTATTAAAAGGAACAAGGCCCCTTGCGAGGGATAAACCAGCTAGATGGAATAAGTCGCCTCACAGTCATCTGAGCAGATAACTGTGTTTAATGCGTGACTGCTGAGTAACCGCTGTCGAAAGGTAAGTAATAAAGATATTTGTATTATTATGATTCTCATACACAGATGTTTAAGTATAGATTTGGAGAGTGACATAATATTTCATTTTTGTTTTTCCTTTCAGTGCACATTTATAAAATAATAAAATATTTACTACTGCATTACTGCTACACTGCGTTACTATAAAAAAGTAAAAAAGTTGTATTGGTAACGCAGTTACTTTAGATGTATCTTAAAATTATTGAATGTATTGTACTACTGTTAAATTAATTCCTGTTTTGTAGAAAGAAGCTTCTTAATTAATGGCTATGACACCCGCGTAAAAGCAACGTGATTATCGGCTTAAGTTAAAGCTGGACTCCGTAAAAAATAAGAAACGACTAGATCGTCAATAAGCTGCACAACAATGTATGGTGATCTTACCGGCTTCCACACCATTCAGGAACCTCAACTTCACCTAGATCTAGAAACCGAAATGTAATAATTACAAAAAAAGATATAAAAAAACTAAAAAATTAAAAGAAAGTGCAGTCTCATCAGTTTGGAGAGTTACGGAATCGAGAGGGGTCATAACTCGATAAAGCCTTAAGACAATTACAAAAAGTAAATCAAAAAGAGGTAATCAGAATCATTTTGAGAAATGCGTGATTCCCCTAAAATATTTGGCTGGGACCCTTCCTAGCAGTACCAAAAATAACTTCCTACAATAAGGTTTATTCTTGATATGTAAGCTCTGACGATGAGTACCCTGCAAACTTTATGGAACGAACAGTTTCTAAGGTTAAAGGAAAAAAATATGCAAAAGGTAAAATATCAGATGGTTTTATGTGTGTTAAGATAGCATAGCCATTTCATAACGCCCAAGTGGGACCTCCTCCAGAATTTATTGCTAATTTATTACGCAAAAATTAAATTTACTGCTCCCACCCCTCCCGAGAAACAGTGGCCATGCTAACTTTAGACTAAGCATAGCCACATCTATATCTCCGGAATGCACAGCGCTACCGGGGTGACCTTGGGGGCGTATCTTATTGTTAAATAATACCTGGCACTAGAGCATATACCCAAAAACTACTCTCAGTCAGTGTATTGAACCTAATAGATGTCGGTGACATCTACCGTCTATTGAGTAATTTAAGTATATGAAGGCATACTATGCTATAACATATACCATACTCTTGACAGATGGTTCGAGTGTTTTATATAAAAACACATAAGTAAATATGTGTAAATATATATATATATATATATATATATATATATATATATATATATATATATATACAGATATATATCCACATATTTAGAACTAGATCATTCAACGTATGACAGCCGTTTCGAACCAGGAGTTCTCGTCAGATACGCTTCCTTGAATGACAAGTTCTAAAGTGAAATACTTGGATGTTATACACATCAGTAAGACAACAGTCAGTGTATTGAACCTAATAGATGTCGGTGACATCTATTAGGTCCTGATCACTGGAAAATATATTAAAAAATTCAAAGCTTTAAAACTCATTTTGGAATTTCGCAATAGTTTTGTTCGTTTTAGTTAAGTGATGATATGATATTTTATATAAAGATAAGCATACTATGTGGTGCTTTTGGACAAAACAATTTAAATTCAAGATAAATATTTTTATATTATTTTTTTTGTTATATAATATATGCTTCTTGCTCTTATAGGTGACTTGGTAAGTAATGAGGTATAAAACTTCCCAAACTTTGACAATAACTTAACAATTGCATCGAATTAAACCTGATTTGTATTATTTTATCCTTCGACCTCAATTTATTTGAATATTACCAGAAAATACATTTACAGTAAATGATTTACATGTAACGTTTCTACAGAGGCAAACTGGTTACCTGTGCGTAAAACTGGTACTCTACTTAATAGCTAACTTAAAATTAACTACAAAAAGTAAAGATGGTGACACATCATAACAGGGAAATAATTAAGAGAAAAAAAATAGAAATATAATTTAAAATTATTATTAAACTAATACGCAATAAGCTTGTATCTTTTATATTAGGTTAATGTAAAATTGTTCTTGGAATTTTAGTTTAGTTGAATTCTTAGTATTATTACCTACAATATCAAGGTCAAAACGTGTTTAAAAAAGTTAATAGAATTTCAGTTCAATCTATAGGAAACCGGTTAAGAAACTCCTTTTCATTTTCACTGAAAAGAATACATATAAAATAACCCTGTTGTCAAAGACAATAATGGAAGTATATGACAACACAAAAATTGTAAAACTTAAAAATTTTATGTTTGACAACATTATATGACGATGTAGCGTCACTTAACACGCTTCAGTAATTAATTTGCAACAGCATATGTATGAAAAAGAACCTCTTTAGTGTAACCGAAACTCATGTTACCTCTCTTATAAGTGAAAACGAAATAAAAATTGATGGTTTCAATCACATCATCGTCTAATCAAATAGTAGACATACAGGAGGATGCATAGTATATTTAAAAGAAAACTTAAAGTATACAGTTATTGAAAAAAATGCAATGGCCTTACAATATTGGTTATTGGCAGTTAGATTTAAAAATAATGGTAGGGAGATGATAGTTGTATCTATTTACAGGTCACCCCAAGGCATCTGAAAGAGTTTTTGGAAGTTTTTGATTATTTATTAAAAAACCCCATTGTAAATACAAATACAACTCTTCTGTTTGGAGATTTTAATATTGAGTATATGTTTGACGTTGGCTTTAGCACTACTTGAGAACTATTTAACAAACCGTCATCACATTACAAAAATTGACAACGTTTACTCTACTAAAGTGAAAAATTGTTACGGTGTTCCTCAAGGAAGTGTGTTGGGACCATTGTTATTCATTGTATATGTTAATGATATATGTAATGTTTTAAAAAATTCTTTTGTAAATTTGTTTGCGGACGATACGCTCATATCAGTTGCTAGCAGTGATTTCGTAGAGGCAACAAGGGTATTAAATGATGAACTATAACTTTTGTATAAATATTATGTGCTAGCAAACTAAAATTAAATTCAGACAAAACCAAATATATGGTAATTGGTTCTAAAAATACATGCTCATCATATATATTAAATAATGTTAAAGTCGAAAGAGTAAATTTGATGAAATATTTGGGTCAATATTGACCCTCTTCTGACTTTTAACCTACATGCAGACTACTTATGTAAAAAATTGGGCAAAAAATTGGATTTTTTGGCAGAATAGCAAGAGACTTATCTCATTGGTCAAGAAGGTTAATATACAATTCAATAATTTTGCCTCATTTTAATTACTCCACATCGTTACTACTTTGCTGTTCTAAAGAAAATTTGTCTCGTCTACTTGGGTGTGGTGGGCGTGTTTCAATTCAATTCATGGTCAGACAGTTAAATTGGCTCCCTGTTCAAAAAAACGTTGAAAAAGCAAATATTGTTTTTATTCACAAATTAATCAATACTGCTACGTACTAATCGGCAGTATAACGTGGAGTTTACAAATAAGTCTTTATTAATGAAATCACTGTTTTCAGATGGGCTTCGGCTCTACAATGCACTACCACAAGAAATTAAAGACAGTAAAAACATATATACTTTTAATAAAAATGTAAATACCTACCTTCGATATGGGTTATTGTAACTATAACAATTATATATAATATCGTTAAATTAGCTTAAATTGTACTTGTATGAATCTGTAAATATATGCTTGTAATTAGCTCAGAGCTAAATAAAGATTACTTACTTAAAAGCATACTGACTGTCTTCTAAATGTTATTTGTGGCATATTCTTGATTATTTTTAGATGTTTTCTTGGGAAATAACGCCACAATCGAAATAAAAAGCTGTATATTGAAAGAAAATACCAAGCGTTTCAAAGTTGATTCTGATGGCTTTAAAATATGTATTGAAAATGTAAATTTCAAACTGAAAGTTTGATTTATGACATTTAAGTTGACATAGGAAAAATTTTGTTGTTTTTAAATATACAGTCAGCACAAAAAATTCTAAAGATCATGTATTATGTTAAAGAGCTTTCAAGTTGGAAGAATTTGAAAGAGTTGTCTTTAGAATTTATAAATGACGTTCCTAGGTACGACTTTGCTATGATCCAGATACAGGGTTGTTCAAAATGAGATGATCATTAATAATTTTTTCCTTAATTGTCGGTAACCAGATACGATTGAATTCTACAGTAGAAGCGATTCAATCGTCTTCATTCAAAAGTATTAAGGCAGACTCTTTTATTTTTCGTTTTGTGTTATGTTGTTCTTTGTGAAGTATAGTTGAATTATCAAATTGTATTTTATGGCCTAGGTCCCTTGTATGATCACATTTTTGTCGTTTCTTTATGTAATTCTTGTGTTCATTTATTCGTACGTTTAGTGGTCTCAATGTTTCTCCAATATACAATTTATTGCATTCGTTAGGAATCTTGTATATGCAGTTTTTTGAGTTCTGAGTTTTGTTGGTTGGTTTTGTTTTCGATATTAGTGATTTCAGTGTATTTCTTGTTTGGAATGTTGTTTTAACATTAAATCTCTTTTCAATATTTCTGACAGACCCTGTATATATGGTATAGTTGTAACTGTAATGTGGTTGTCCTGAATAGCAGTGTTAATGAGAGAAGTTCAGAGTTGATTCGAAAGGTTTGTTCTGAGTTACACAGACTTGAACAGAGATTATTTGCTCTAGTGCCATTCGATAGTAATTAATTAGCAATAAAATAGGCCCCACGGTCGCCCCGGTAGTGCTGTTCGTTCCGGATATATAGTTGTAGCTATGCTGTCACTGTTGCTCGGGAGCGGTGGGAGCAATAAATTTAATTTTTGCGTAATAAAATAGCAATAAATTCTGGAGTAGGTCCCACTTGGGCGTTATGAAATGGCTATGCTAGCTTAACACACATTATCGTTTTCATGTTTTAGTTTAGAACTAATATGTTTTTTTGTCATTATTTTAGTAGGAATTTTTTTAAAGTTTGACTGGGAAACGCATTGACTCGAACTAAAAAAATATTTCTTAGAATTGATTGTTATTGATTTATGGGAGATTAATAGTAGTATCTACTGTAGTTTAAAATACAAAAATAAGAAAGAGCTTAACTGTATAATTTTATATATAATGTTTAAATTTCAAGGAAAGTCACGGTTGTTTAATATTTCGACCACTTCCTGTATAATTGCCAAAAATATGGTCATTAAAAACATCGCTGCAAATGTCAGGACATTATAGATTAAACTATTGCCAACTATATCAAAAACAGATCATTAACTAATATGTTTTTACATTTCCATAATTTTTCAACAAATCGCAGTTCAAGTTAGGCATCAAAAAGTATTTTTATTTATTGCTATTTTATATTCTAATATGGAGTTTCTGTTTTTAGCCACTGTTAATTTTGATCTGAAGAAGTGTTTTAATTACCAAAATCAAAAGAAAATGCTTGGAGCTGTTGACTATTGAAAAGTAACTTTATTTTGGTTTTCGCACTCGAGTGTAAGTACAGTTCTCCATTTATCTACTAGATCTATGATTTTTAGGGTTTCCATTAAGTTTTTGCATTGCAGTCATCGAGTTCTCGCCGGGGCTTGCTGCCGAGCTGTTGGTAGTTGGTGTTTGGATAAGAAGAAGCCATTGGGGAGAATAATACATTGGGGGTGGTCGTAGGGGTGCGCGAAAGACATTTGGGTGTATCGCAGAGGTGCGCGCGATCTGTTGTTAATAAATGAAAGCCACTGTATTGTGGGTTGCGTGTGTCGCAGAGGTGCGCGCCATCTGTGGTTAATAAATGAAAGCCATTCTATTGTGGGTTGCAGGGTGCACGCCATCTTTTGTTGGTTTTGGTGGTTAGAAAGAAAAAAAAGCTTGGCCGGGTATCGAACGCGGCTTGCCTGATTACAAAGTCAGGTGTCTACCAAGCTGCGCTAATGCAGTTAATCGAGAAATGTTTATTTGAAAAGGTATAGTATATGCCCGTTGCGCGGGCGCGTGTTTTTGGGCGTTGATCGGTTGGCGGGTTGGATATTTGATGCTAGAATTTGGATAGGGGATATGGTATTTTGTTGTCTGTAAAACAAATTAAAATCTTTTGCTAACGCCTGCATGCGCGAGGAGGTCCACTCCTTCGAGTATATAGTTCTTGTAAGCGAGCGCCTACCTGTGCAAGAACGGCAACTTCTTCGAGTCTCTGATTTTGTCGGATGATTCAAGCGTAAATATTTTGGAGACTTGGAAAAATTTGTTCAAAGCGTCTGAATTTTATTTAAGGTGAAAATAATGGATATATTAAAACTACAATATTGTTTAAATAAGTTTATTAGCATATAGTATATTATGGATATTCAGAACATCCTTAATAATTAAAGGTATTTGTTGTTTTGTTTTTGTGCAAAATATAGTTAGGCCCATCATCCAACCACATACTCAGATCCAAAGAAATACCATCAGAACAAAACTGGCAATCAGCCCATACAGTGTCAGGTTCACCCTTTCCAAGTATTTTTTAAGCACCGTGTAACTCTTCACCGTTAAATGTAGAATTGTTTCAGCAATTGTGAGAGTGGTCTCGGTATCAGTAATATTAATTGTTAAAATTTCTGGTACTGCCGCATATTTGAAAGTGCGCCTGTTGTAGGTAATCACAGTTGTTAAAACGTCTGGTACCACGTAACATCCAATTTTGGGATTTAGCTTTCCAGTTAAATCTTTCGGATGTATATTTCTCGTTGGCACTGCACTCATATTAAATCTTTCTTGGTCATCAAGTAAACTTTCCAAATTCATGTCTGGATTGTTACAGCTTCAACTCAAGACTGAATAAAAGAAATAAATTCTTTTAACTTATTGTCTTGAGTGTGTAACGACAGCAAACACTACAAATATTAGATTTTTGTGGCTATAGGTGCAGTCTTATTCAATTCGCTATGACTAAAAGGTTTGGAATATGTTTGGAAGAGATAACTAACAATTTTGAACTATTGCCAAATTGTAATCATTGTTTCTTCTTCCCATGCGTAAAAAGATGGCATCAAAATAAAGACTTTGAATTGAATATTCGCAGAGGCTGTCCAGAATGCCGTATTGTGTCTCCTTATGTCTATCATATGAGGTTTATTACCAGAAAGCGGAAAAAGATCGTTATATAGTTGAGAAAAACGAAAAAATGAAGAAAATACGATGTAGTATTTCCGACAAAGCAAACCCAAATGTCCCTTTGGAAATACTTGCTTGTTTAGCCATCAATTACCAAATGGAGTCGAAATAGATATAGGACCACCCCAAATGAAACGTGCAGGTATGGGCGGTCGTACTGATTTCATATTAGGCTCAGTTCGCCCGTGGAGGAGGTAGCATTCAACGTCCAGCAATAGGAGGGTTCCCAGATACGATTAGTTCACTCGTGGTGGAACCAGGAATTTTTTACGTCTTGAGGGATGAATAAAAATCTGTATTTATTTAAAAAATCATGTCAATAAAATCATAAATAATCATGAAGCTGTATTTAAAAATTCCTATTAATAAATTCTCAAATCTGTATTTATTTAAAAATAATGTTAATAAAATTGAAAAATAATATAAATCTTGAATCCGTAATTATTTAAAAATTCCTGATAATAAATTCACATATTTTTCATTTGGTATGTTAGATATCAAAACCGCAACGGAAATGATGACCGCAGCGAAAGGAAACTGTGATATCTTGTTTACGCTAAATGAAACCGAGCTAAATGAACTTACCGGAAGCTGTAGTTTGATAAATTTATCATGTTGTTTGCAGCAATAAACTTTGCAGGAAGTTCCCATGTGATAAGTATTAATTAGTTGTTTTTCTAGAACGAAAGGAAATTTCGTTATATGCAAATGACGTAGTTCGATGCTGATAAATAAAATAATTGCGAATTTTTATTTCATTGTAACATTAATATTTCAGAAATATTAAAAATTGGACTTTGTACCTATTGAAACACCAGATGAACTGGAATTGTATATTGAAGAGCCCAATCCAATTTTAGACTAACTTGCCTATGATGAGCTGCATTTACTGTAGTACCATTAGCTGAATGTTGTAGTAAATAAATGCAATATGAATAAGAATAATATATTTTTAAATTAACTTCATTTTATGTTTACAATTGCTAGCAACCAGACCCAATAAAATCAGCAATTAACTACAGTGGTGGAGATTCAATAAAATGTTTAATCAACTTGGAGCAGACAGTGACAACTATATCAAAAAATGTAAACAAGTTGAGTTGGATCATTTTATTTCCTCTGCTGAAATACCATTGTGGCTTAGGGATATTAGAAAACATATGAGACTTTTTAATTGTGCTATTCGCCATGGAAATTTATGTGTGGGAACTTTGAAAAAATTACAAAACAACGTTGGTTATTTAAAAGGCTTTCGGACTTTGCTGAAGCAGTCAAAAATTGGAATGGGTTTAAATAATAAACGTTCTCGTAGAGTTCAATGGGATGACATTGCTTCATGTTTTCAAAACCGTGTTAGAACTGGGATAACAATTAACAAATCACATAAAGATATCTTGATGTTTCTGGATGATGCTTCAATTATGTTAAGTCGAGAATTAGTAACATTTTGAAAAAACTATCTGCGCTTAAAGTGAATACTGGTTTTTGTTGAGAATTTATAAAGTCAGATATGGATGAAATTACGAATCACAAATATTTTAATACTAAAAATGAAATTATTGATCGGGGAACAGACTTGGATGAATGGTTTGACAATAACGTAAAGGATCCAATTATGAATTCCCTCGAAGAATTTTCAACAGAAGGTAGTGGCTGGGTCTTAAAAAGTATTATTTCTTTGGAAATAAACATAAATGCCTTTGAATTTGGTAATGGTATATCATAATATATTATGTAGCTTTGAAATAAAATTTTAAATACAAGACATTGTTTTACTGTCATAACAGGTCATAGCTAAGTACTTGAAATTTACTTCCGATTAGAACGCTAGTGCGAACATTGTTACCTCTCCATAAAACTTGTGTGTGTTTTCAGAGATTTAGAGAAATATGGCAATGTTGCTCCATCACTTTAACAAGAAATATATGAATCATGACGTCATAAGCTGCACTCTCATTGGCTGGTTTATTAGCAGACCACCTGCAAACCATTAGTATGTTTACCTTATATCCAAAGGAATAGTCTTGAATAAAGTTTTCTAAGAGGAATTTCATATTTGACAAGTGTATCATAACGATACAAGGAACTTTCCGAGATTTAGAGAAATATGGCAATGTTGCCCCATCACTTTGAACAAGGAATATATGCATCATCTATTTTCTGAGATCTAGGGAAATATGGCAATCTGGCATTGCTGGCCCTGAAAACCGGGCCTTCCGGTCATGACCTCATAGTTTGCACTCTCATTGGCTGGTTTATTAGCAGACCACCTGCGAACCATTAGTATGTTTGCCTTATATCTAAAGGAATAATAGCCTTAAATAAAGTTTTCTAAAAGGGATTTTATATTTGACAAGTGTATAATAGCTATCATAACTATACAAGGAACTTTCCGAGATTTAGAGAAATATGGCAATGTTGCTCCATCACTTTAACAAGGAATATATGAATCATATATTTTCTGAGATCTAGGGAAATATGGAAATCTGACATCGCTGGCCCCTCTCCCTTTCTCTGTGACGTCACAAGATACATCCTTTAGTTATGTTAACGAAGATTAGAGTTTCAGTTAGTTTGCAACAATTGATTAACGTAGTCAGTACAATTCCAAGATGGTATCAATTCAATCTAACCAAAATAAAGTTGAAAGTGATCAAGATGTTAGACTGTGGGTTACGCCGATGGGTAAATTAACCTATACAGAAGTATGTCTCAAATTTGGTGTCGACAACGCCTTCTTCTGGAAGCTGACGTGGGCAGACCAAGTACTCATCGATGATAATGTCCTGGAGTGGTGTGGTTACGCTGGTGAGTATAGACATAAAACATATCATTTTATGGATTTACTCAAGACGCAGCAACCAACTATGGAGTACGAGGAAATTCAAGATGCATATATAACTCAAAAGAAATACATTTGCATAAGCGCAATAGACTTTGAAATGCTGTTTATGCAGATGTGGAGCAAGAAGGCTAGAGAAATTCGCATCCTCTATACTTTAATTAAACGCATCTCTATGAAATATATCAAGTACGAGAAGTATCACGAGGAAATGCGCCTCAAACAACTTTCTGCACACAACGACCTAATTTCTGCCCAAAAAAATCATTTGATGACTGAGTTGGCTGAACTGAAGCAGATTGTGATACAAGTAAAGAATACCGCTGAGGCTAGGATAATACAAATGCAAAAAGAACGATTACAAGCGGAAGAAGAGAGAAACAAAGCACATCGTGATCGTATGCGAGCTGATGAGGAAGCACGAGCCAAAGCCGAATTGCATCGAGTTCGATTAGAAGAGAAATCTGTCAAGGCATCGGAACGTCATAATGAGGTTCTGAATGTTGTTTCTAACAGAATACAGTCTCAGGTAGTGAAACACTTGAGGAACGAAGTAGTTCATCGTGTGGCTGCCAAGTCCATCAACCACGAAAAACAGAGATGTATGGCTCTATTAGCTCTTAGTAAGATCGAATGGTACCTCATACGTAGACAGCGGCGGTCTATCCAAGCAGCTGTGAAGGCAGTGCTGAAGAAACATCCAAATGCTCAACTTGTTAAAGAATGGTTCAATGTCTCACATCCCATAGATATAGGTAACTCTCTCAAGTTTCAACTTGGGAACTTAAAATTGTTCGCTAGAGGCAACACACTGCGAAATAAGCACCATTCTCTTGAGCCATTGTATGATTCTGACCTGGTTGATAATATAGAATCTATCATGAATGAAAACGTTGCCATGGAGATTTCCAGCGATGCTCAACAAATTACCAACCCAGAATAAAGTATTTGTATTTATCGCAGCAATAGGTGTTACTGTTGTTATTGTACATATCTAGTATTATATGTTTAAATAAAACAAAATATGTTCAAATTAGTATTTTTATTTTAGCATACATATATTTTTAAATATCTAGCAATTTTCCGTCTACATATACAGATCTATTTTAAAAGAACAATCAAAGCAACTAGCAAAGTGTGTGCATGGCATAAAAACAATTGTCATTTCATTACTTAAACAAATTTTACAAGTATTATTATTAGAGTCAGTGTGGGGATTTGGTGGGCAGTCTCTAAGCAATAAACATTTAGCTAATCCCTTTTTGTGAAGCTCTGTAATATCATCATAAGGTAAGATATTCTTGAGCTCTAAGCCACAACAATGACAAGTGATCCAGTCACCGTAGCCCGTGTTGGCAAGCTCGGTGGGTGTCTGCTTCAAGGCAATAGGCCAGTCTTTGAACGTCTCAAGTCTGCTCTCAAATGTTACTTTGCTTTTATGTCTGATAGGTCTGGTGATGTGGTAAGTGTCATCAAAATCAAAAAAGCGACAATGTGGATTCCAGTCCAGATGATCGGCAACAGGGTCATCACCATCTTCCCAGTTGAAACCAGGTGTATTACAAAAGGGGCATTCAACAGCGTCATTTAAGTTGCCATCGGATTCTATTGCATCTTGTCGGTAGATAAATCCTGCTCCTGCTAACTTTTCAGCAGGGAAGTCGGAAGGCCAGTTTTCAAAGGTACGTATCGATTTTCGTACTGATGAAATAAACAACCAATTTTTTAATTTATAAGTATTTATTCAATTTTTCTAATGTCATTATCTCGCAAAATAATGTTTTTATAATAATAAATATGTTCTTTTAATGCACTACATAATGGAGTGCTGTCATCTAAACAAAATGGTTTTAACAATTTTTCAATCGGTAAACGATTTAGTAAATTTGACTATAAACAACTATTATTTTATAATAAAAAGTACAGAAATTTAAACGCTCCAAACAAATTATTTTCTTTGACATAATAGGGTTAATAGCTAAGAGTTCAACCACATCACTATAATCCAAATATAGTGCGCAAATGTTTTTCATCACCAACACTTGTTTCACGTCTGCATACTAGATTTGGGATAGATGTAGGCAATCTCCACAGGTCACTGGAGCAACAAACTCTGGAGGTGTGGGATTTTCAAAAAAGTTTGTTTTCAGGAGCTTGAGCTCAATGATGACGTTGGTGTTCCATCGACTACAGGTGTTTTTTGCAAGATAAGCACTGGAGAATAGGCTCTTGCAGGACTGAGTGCACATTGAACATCATACTCTGAATGCAGTAATGGAAATCTCGAATGCAACAAGTAATAGTCTTCCTTTTTGGCAGCTTCATCATACATTTGTAACACTCTATCCAACTCCGCACTGTAACTGATAGTGAAATCACTACTATAACCACTATCCATGGTTTCAAAACTGCTGATACTACTCATTTTCACAAATTACTCGACTGGTATATTGGGACTGGGAATATATGTAGGGAATTTTCACAATTTTATAGTTCTACCCCTTCCACTACCTGATTGGGGTTAATTTCAATTATGTGTTCCTACGCCAAGATGGAAAAGTAGATCTCTTGTTGCTAAGAGCTCCTCTGTTCCCCATCACTATCATCATATATGTAAGGCTTTTAAATAATGCATCACTTGTTGTTTTGCACAATAAAATTCGTTGTCTTTCTGTAATCGTTTAAGTTTGGTGATATGTTGGCTTAAACTTTTCGAATACTTTATAGTGATGTTTTCACCCTGAGTCATTTTGCAATGCAAGCACATGTCTATATTTATGATAATTTATTATCAATTTATGATTGACCTTGGTGTTATAGTCTGTTTTCAGGGCCAATCCAACTGTCGTGGCTCGAATCAAACCCAAGCCACCGAACTTTAACCTTGTTGTCTTTTTGTTGCAAAATTTTCTCGACGAGATACATATCAGGATAGGCGGTCTTTTGCAATTCTTCTTCGTAAAAGCTTCCTTGAATCGGTGTACTAGACATATCTTCCTAAATATACGTAACTGGATTAGTTATTTTAACCTGCGTAATTTTAAACAATTACGTACTCCAGCTAGGAAGGTAACCTTTATCAAAAACGTGTTTGGTTTTACTTATTCGCACAACATCTTCGACTTTCAGTTTTCTTGGTCCAGCAATTTTCAAGTTATTGTATACTTTAATATCTCGAGCGTTTTTCCAATTAATGTCCGCAGGTCTCATCTTTGTCTTGGAATGTTTTTGATGGTTGTAGTCCTTAACGATTTTCGGTAGAATCTCCATCAATTTGTAGGTGTCGTTCAAACTAAAGTACTTGTAGAGCCATTCTTTCAGCATTCTAATTACTCGTTCAGCTATTACGGCTTTCAGTTCACTAAATGTACTATAATGACTGATTCCGTATGACTTCATTAGTTTCCAAAAGCAACTATTGTAGTATTACTTACCTTGGTCGATTTAGAGATTTTTCGGGTGTCGTCCTTCCTTGAGAATACTCTCAAAGGCACGAGTTACCTCTTCACCGGATTTAGTTTTCAGCGGTCTCGTACACACGTACTTCGAAAAGCAATCACCACGAGGAAGAACTTGAAATTACGATTGGATTTTGCATAAAGATCCATTTGTGCGAGGTCAGACTGCCAGGAGTCATCGAAACCCTTGATTATTACACGTCGGCGAGGAAACTTTCGTCTCACAGGTCTATGCAGTTCCTTAACGACTTGAATTTTTCTTGGAAAATAGACAAAGGCATGTTTTTTTACGTAGTTGTTGTTGTCCGTTTGCTATTTCTTTATCAATGTACTGCTTGTTGGGGGCATCCATAGCTTTCGTCGGTACTTCAACATTGGTAATTTTCAGTTTCTCAGCATCAATATTTCTCTCCGCGGTAAAAAAAAGGGACTTTCATAAAAGCTAGGTTATGTGATGCTGATGACATTGTGAAACAGACATGTTTGTCATAGGATAAGGAATAATATACAGTTTCAATTTTAAAATTTATTTATCTCCTATAATATTAGCTTCTTTAAGTTCATATATAATGGCAATTATTTCGTTGCCATGGGACGTGTTATCTGCTTCCTTGGATGCAATCAGTAGTTTCAGCCGATCAATTCGTTGGGATCATCCCAGTAGACGTACTCCATTGGCTTGTTATTGTAAGCTAACTTCATACCGGTTCCAGCAAAACGTTGGTTCTTTGTCAAAGGAGGAAACATTGTTTTTATAATTTCAGTATATTTATATAGGCTTGAAGCTTTCAAACGACCTGCTGCATTCTTGTGCGCTGATGTCATTACCAACACTTTTCGGTATGCTTCTAAATCATCGGAAGCATAATCAGGTGACTTGTAAAATATTAGTTGATATAACCCTGGAGTACCTCGAAACTGTAACCCATCAACGATAATGTGACCTGTACTACGACTGAAATTGATTTCCTTTTGTTGTCAATATCATCGCTTTTAGTGATATAGTCTTTAAGATACTTGTGAGCAACTGGAAGATACTGATCCATGTAGTCCTCTATTGCTTCTTTAGAGAGATTACCGGGATCCTCGTAAAAGGTTTCGTTCTCCACCTCATCATCATTGGTATGCATACTAGTTTCAGCGATTGGTTCTTCATCGAGATATTGTGTCTCTTCCAACTCATGTTTTTTGACTGGTGGCAGCTCCTGCACTTCTTGTTTAATTACTTCACGTTTAATAGTCTGTGTTGGCATCTTAGTGAGAACTTTTGCCGTAGTTGAGGCAATATCTTGTAGTGGTGTCATTACCGGTCCAAAAAGCTTATTCAATGTTTCACATTCCCAGTTTAAGGCTGACATATTTTTTTGCGAATAGAACGTGCCAATTGCTTGATCTTTTACTTTCGAGCAGTGGCAGCAATGTTACTGCTCGATGAAGACATTTTTATCAACTAATAGCAATCCTCTTTATTGAACCTTTATATATTTATCGAATCCTTTACGATAGCGGCCATCATTCAAGTTGAAGTCCTTAGCTATTGTAATAACGCCAAAACGATTTTGCCAGCATTCCGAACACATTGCCTTAAATTTATCATAGTCCATGTCGGGAGAGACGTGCTCATCAAACACGTGCTTCAAATTTACCTCATCTTGTTTGAATATGACAATCACATTGCAATTGTCTCGAATCAGTTGCTTAGGTATTTTGCTGTACGTTTGGCATAAATATATTGAATCGATATTCCTGTGCCTTCCCATCGAAAAAAAAATCTGAATCTTGTTTTGTTTATCACCATTCACATCATCGAAAATGAATACTGAACATTCGCGAGCCTCACTCGGATCAATTACTTCTTCGTTGTGTTTTAAGGAAAAATACGATACACCTTTAACCTGCTTGAGAACGTCTTGTAAGAGCTGGTACTTTGGTTGATAGAGTGACTTGGAATAGATGTAGACGTTCTCGAATCGTAGGCCGTTTTCATTTAATAGCAGTGATAACGATTCGTTGGTCTTTCCGCAACCCTAGGTCCACAGAATGCTACTCGTACGGAATTTGGTAACAATTTTCCGTGTCGACTTGCTGATGGCAACGATTCTTCAAGAAAGTCCAAATTTTCGATAGGCAGTTGGACATCTTGTTGCTTCCTATACATCTTACGAAATATTGTCACAGTTTCATTAAGTATATTGCTAACTCCGAAAAGAGGTAGTCTACTGAATAGCGCAATCAATAAATTACCATTTGAACTACATCTACCTGGTTATCAGTTTTGTGGACCCGGTACAAAACTTCAAGACCGTCTCCCCAAGAGTCAGCAGGGAATCAACGAGACAGACGTTGCTTGTCGAGCGCACGATATCGCCTACAGTAAATACAAGTATTTGGCGGATCATAAGGCTGATTACGAGTTGGAAAATCGATCATGGGAGAGATTTAAGTCAAAAGACGCTTCACTTGTAGAAAAAGCAGCTTCTTGGCTTATAACTATCGGCATGAAGGCTAAACGCAAGATGGGGCTTGGAATCAAAAGACGATGTGGAAAAAAATCTTTTCGACAGAATGTAGTTCTACCAATCAAGAGAGCTATTGCCGGATCTGGAAGTGATGTCCGTAAGACATCGTTATTGGCGTTGAGAGCAGCCCGAGCAATCATTAAGAAGGCAGGCGGTCGAAAATTGGTGATTTTCTCCCACTAATACCCCTATTTGCGGGGTTGTCAGCACTTGGAGCTCTTGCCGGGGGGTGCCAGTGGAGTAGCCAAAGCCGTGATAGATGCAAAGAACACCCGTAAGAAGTTAGCGGAGGACCAGCGCCATAATCAAGCCAAGGAAGAGCTTGCGAAGAAAGGAAGCGGTATTTTTCTTAAGAAGTCCCGCAACGGCTTCGGGCTTTACTTAAAGAAGCAAAAAAACTCCCAATAAAGCTACCCAATCCAGCACTTTACAATCACGAGCTTGAGCAATATGTCAAACAATTGAAGATCCCCCACTTTAGGGGAGTATTTATGCGAGACGCCTTAACTAAACATCCACAAACAAGGGTATCTGCCATCGTTAATTTGGATATCAGCAGTCGTCACGGTACGCATTGGGTAGCTAAAGTGCGAAATGGAAACACCGTTCAGTACTTTGATAGCTCTGTATGTTTGAAACCACCCCGAGAATTAGTCAACTACTTTGGCAATGGAGTGAAAATCCTCTATAACAATGACTCTTATCAGACATACAATCAATCAAATTGTGGCCAATTATGCTTGAAATTTCTCTATAATAACAAATAAATATTTTGCGTTATTGTTGTTTTACCTGTACCTATATTAGCAGCTAACAAGCAGCCAATTTTCAGTCATGTCTGTGATCATCACATTGAACGGTCGCAGCCCAATACTGTCGATTGTTGGATCCCAACTACAACTACGGTCTTGCTTTACTGATTTTTCACTCGTACAACAGCATACCAAACATTGAGAGAGGTGACAAGATCTACCTGTTTGAGGATCACAACAGGCAAACATTCATCGACTTGCCTGAAGGTTCATACGAAATTGGTGACATCGAAGCTTACATTAGAAAGGCACTTGACATTCATTTGACAAAGGACGCTGACACAATTTTCTCATTGAAACCCAACAACAATACTCTCAAATGTGAGCTTTTCAGCAGCAAGTACGCTGTGGACTTTCAACCGTAAGACAGCATCAGTGATATTCTGGGCTTCTCTAAACAACTGCTACCACGCAACCAAGTTCACAGCTCCGATCTACCAGTGAACATTATTAAGGTGCGTACCATCCACATTGGTAGCAACATCACATCGGGAGCCTTCTACAACAACACTCCTTCACACACGATTTACGAGTTTGCCTTTGCAGTTGATCCTGGTTGTGCCATCGACGAAACACATTTAATCTATTTGCCGATTAACAGAAGCGAAATACATAACATCACATTGCAAATTTTGAATCAAGACTCCGAACTTGTGAATTTTCGTGGTGAAGAAATCATCATTCGACTTGAGCTGAAACAACTACAATAATAATGGGTCGACTTGTATTTGATGAAGAACCATATAAGAAGTCAGCCACTCCTCGACCACCATCAGTTTCTATGAAACCTCTCAAGAGATCACTCACGCTCTCAAACAGATTGTTTCTACAAACGCTTGGCTACCATGTCAACTCCTCAAATGTTCGATATATTCCGCAAACCAAATTTTGAGGATAGTGTAAGAGGCGAGGAGTGCGAACCTACTACCCATACGTTAAGTCATTCGGCAACAATGATATCGTTGAAATCACCGTCAATCAAACAGATTATTGGTTTTCCATGGCTGATTCCTGCATCTCAATCCAGGGAAAGTAGTGAAGACAGCAGGCAATGGAGATGTTTCTCTATCACCAAATGCTGGGGCTTTCTTGTTGGACAGCGTTACGTACGAGTTGTGCGGCAAGGAAATTGAAACCGTGAGAGACCCTGGATACTTGTGCTACAACCCCAACACTTCAAAGGACCTATTCATAGCCGGATGGAATTTTCCACATGAAGCGTATATGAATGCCGCCGATAAGACTTTTCACATGTCCATTCCATTGGGACATTTGTTTTCCATCTTCAACGACTACAAGCAGGTGATGTGTGGTAAACAAACAATTCGTGTGGTACGAAGCCGTAGCGATGATGATTGCCTTATAATCACGGATGCTGCTACCAAGGGCAAAGTGACAATAAACAACATCGAACTCAAAGTCCGTCAAATTTTTTTCAAACGATGACGTTAAATTGGATTTACTGCAAGCCGTCAGAGCGGATTCCAGTATAATTTTACCGTTTCGTAAATGGGAGCTAAATGAGTTGCCTGTTCTCAAAACAGGTGCTACTCTTGAAATTTGGGCTGTGAAGACGTGTGCCGCACTGGAAAGCCCTCATTACGTTATCTTAGCCTTCCAAACAAATCGCCACAGCAACATCAAAGAAGATATATATATATATATATATATATATATATATATATATATATATATATATATATATATATATGTGTGTGTGTGTGTATATATATATATTGTAATGGATTTAAAACCGACATGAAATAATAATAATACAAAAGTGTAGTAATCTGAATAAGTAAATGATTGGGGAAATGTAAATATCATTCATATATATCTAATAACACAAAGGAAATTGCAGGAATCAAAGTTAAAGTTAACCTAAAAATATAAACTATGTAAAAAGAATGTTTCAAAAGCAAATTGTTGAGAGGATAAAAGGTGGCATATAAAGCTAGATAATCTATCATGCAGAGTGTAGTAGAATTTGGATACTTACATAAGAAAATCTAGGCAGGAAGTCACATTTAGGCCAAACATCAAAGAGGTTAAATTCACTTAGGAAAATCACAGTAGAGTTTGTAAAACAAGTTTAGATCACATATTAGGCCATGAGAACACTGAATAATAACACATTTTGGATCAAATTTAAGTTTTAAATACATAAATTGTTGAATAAACAGAGAATTGAAATGTCAGGATTATAAAGACTGTTAAAAATTTGAATGAATGATGGAACACTAAAGAGATTTACACCGTTAGAAAGAGCTTAGAGCATAGTTTATGAAAATTTAATAGTTCAAAAGATATTCAGTCTTAATTTCAGTAAAATCCAATTTTTTTTAAAGTACCTGTTAAATGACTGGTGACCAGCAGGTGACAAGTATCAAATCAAAATTTTTGAAAACATGATTAAGTAATTTAGATAAAATTTAGAAGGGTAAATGGTGTTGAAATTCAAATTAAAATGTGTTTAGATTTTTGCATATGATTTAGAACAAACATATTTGGAAATTAATAAAATAAATTAAAGCGGAAATGGAAATAGCAGGTGGCAAGATTTATTACATAAATAGGAAATCTGACATTGAAAGGTCCTCTTTGTATTTCAAGCGTCGACGAGAGCAGTTGAAAATTTCGTTCCTATAAAATCACGTTTCCATGACAACCAGATAAATGATCTGTGATATCTTTGAAATAAGTGTTCCATGTCAGTTTTTGACAAGAAATTAAGTTGGAAATTAAAATTTTTATAAATTTTGAATCAACAATTGGAAATCATAAAATTTAAATATTCCATAAAAGGAATTGTTTGAAATCTATTGGAGGAAGAGATAAATCAAATTTTGTTAAAAAATATAAATATTGGTGCAACAGCAAACATATCAATTGAGTAGCAGAATTTAGTTTATAAACCAAAACAAATCAGGAAGCAGTATACTAAAAACAAAATTAAGGAAAAGGGGAATTCAAGCCAGACAACTGTGAGTTTTTGAAACATTTTTTAATTAACAGATTATTGAAATCCAAAATCAGTCAGTGATAGAAATAAAGGTTTTTATTTAAATTTAGTATAGTGAATATTTGTGTTTAGAGAATTGAAATTTTGTAACAAATTGATAGAAATTTAAGAGTATTTAGGTAACCAGGAAATTTATTTTGTTGTAAAGGCAATATTATATATCAGAATTGTATTGTGGAAAATCATTATTAATAAATTGTAATTTGATCCAGAATTTGAAAATTATTTATTAGTCATTTAAAAATCTTAAAAAAAAAGTGGTAGTGTAAAGACTTATAAGATAAGTAAAATAATTTCAAAATTTTAAAAGTGTTAGTGTCACTAAGAAGAAAAAGAGAGATTATAAGATAAGTATAAAATTCATTTATTTATATAAGATCTACAATTTTGAACCCAAGCAAAAAAGACCCTGAGGTAATCATACATTTTAAAAAATTCATTTTATATTACAATCTTATATAAATGGCGCCCAACGTGGGGCTCACCAAATAGTGAGGCTAACGAACTAATTTCATACTTACAATTTAATATAAATTGTTGACCAAACGTAAGGCTTTGCAAAAATGGCATACAACTAAAAGGGCTCGAAAATTAGTGGATCTTATATATAAAAAAAAAAAAAATTTGGAATCAAAACTAGTATGGCATCAGAAACAAATTGTTAGGTAGTTTACAATTTCATAACATTCAATTATAAAAGGCAAACAACTAAAGGGGCTCAAAAATTAGTGGGTCCTATATAAAAATTAAATATAATAATTGTCAGATTTAAATAAAGAAAGAACAAAATAAATTTCCTGATAAGGTAAATTGTGTGATAATTTGGTTAAATAGACAAGATAAAAGGTAAGAATATTTGAAATAATAAAAAATAAGTGATTTTTGCAATTTCGTAAAAACTTGGTGGGGAATTTATAAAAATACATATAGATAAAGAAACAATATAATTCAAAAATAAAACAATAATAATAAATTTAAATCATATATAATAATAAATAAAGAAACTGTGTTGAAATTAATTGGTTATAATGTATAAAACAAGAGATACAAAGTTTTATGAGAATCCAGAGGAACAGGAAAGGCGTAGCTTACCAGTAGACTCGTGTATAAAATTTAATGGGAGAAACTCAGTTTTGCATCCATGCGAGTTTATTAAAATTGTGAAAAGGCAATTTGGGCACATAGGAAATTTCAATGAAGTTAAGAGACAAATGCGGTCACTTTTAACAGAAAGGGCTGGAATATGGTTCACAGCAACTGAAATGGACTTACATAAATTTGAAGAATTTGAAAACACATTCAAGGAATATTTCTGGGGAATTGATAAACAAATAAGGTATCGAGAAAGACTATACTTTGGCAAGTACAATCCAACAGGAGGAAAAAGGATGGTTGAGTATGTTTTAAATCTGGTAACCCATGCAAAATATTTAAATGATCCCATGACAGAGTCTGAAATTGTGACATGTATATCCCGTCATTTTGAAGAGGGTATTGTTGACACAGTATGCAGGCAAAATATAAAAACTATGGAAGAATTTATCAAGTATATAGGAAGGATTCAATGGGTAAGAGAAAACAATACATCAAGACAAAAGCCAAGAGAATATTATCATCATAGAAGTCAAATGGAGCAAAAAAGAATGGATTATAACAGAAAACAGTACAATAACTTTAATTTAAATAATTACAACAGAAAGAGATATAATAGTACAAGGAGTTTCACAAGATATGGTAATGACTATGGGAGATATCAAAGGAATGAAGGTGAGATACAGGACACGGGAAACCAAAGAGCACAACGACAAGAAATCTATAACAATTCACAACAAAAGACAGAAGAAGTTAGGAAGGAACCAAAAGAAAGTTGGATTCAAGAAATGCAAGATTTTGGCCAGAAAATAACAAAGAAATTAGACAACATTAACAAGATACAAGAAGAAAAATCAGTAAATCTGATGGACAAGATACCTAGCAATAATATTAATGTAAATTCTAAAGATGATATTGAAACTGAAAGTCAACAAGAAACACAAATGAGAACAACTGAAGAGGTTAATGTACAGGAAGTCGAGGATAATAAAGTAAAATTTGAATGGCCAATAACATCACTTATTAAAAATGAACAAATTATGGAAGAACCAAATGAAGAAGTTCAGAAACCACTAATACAACAAGTTAAAGCACCAGAAAGTGAATTAGAAGCACAAGATATTCAAGTACCAGAAACGGAAACTCAAAGGGAACTCGTGTCTGAAGAAACGGAGCTCGATATACAGGAAACTGAAAACAAACAAGAAGGAATTCAAATTAAAGAAGAAATGGAGGAACAAAACATTCAAATGATTTCAGAGGATGTGGTAGTAGAAGGTCCAACCAGAAGAAACAAAATCAGAAGGAAATACAAGTATAGGATCTGATGGTAATTTACAATTGATGGATATGATGAAGAGAATGATGCAAGAAATTTTAAGTCAGATATAATTTCAAGATGGGAATAAATTAGGTTCAGATATAAAACAAGATAATCAACAGTTAAGTTCAAGAATGGAAAATATAAAGTCAAATATGAATGAAAACAATCAAATAATAAGACAAGAAATGGAAAATATGAAACAGGAGTTGAGTTTCAAAAATGGATACAAGTTTAAAACAAGAGATAAAGTAGTATGAAAGAGGATATTGAAAGGAACCTAGAAGATTTCAAAAGAGAAATGTATGAAAATAGCAAAACAAGTGGAAAATAAATGGTCAAGCAAGCTATCAAAGAAGTTAAAGGTGATATGAACAACTAAGAGAATTGTAGAGTAGCTTTGGAGGAAGAAAGAACAAAAAGACAAGCACAAATCAAAAAGGCAGAGGAGCAAGTTAGTAAGAAAATCAGTAGAAGATGATTAGTCGGACAAGATCAAGTAAAAATAAGTATATTGAAAATGGGATGAAACTATAATGAAATATGAAGAAACAATGGACAATAGATTGGAGAAAACTGAAAATGAGTTTAAGAAAAGATAGAAGAGCAAGACAAACAAGTGATAGCGACGAGCCAAGAAGAAAGAGCAAAAGTTGGGGAAAGAAGTCAAAGATTCAAAGTAACCAAGCAGAAAAAGCAGGAACACAGATGAAAAATGAAGAGGTTGTACCAGAACATAAGTAGAAAAATGAAATTATATGAAAAATTTGAAGTTAATAGAAAAATGTGTAAATTATGGAGGTGAAAATGAGATGGAAAATGAATATACAGTGGGGAAAAATAGGATTTTTGGTAATGATTATGAGTAAAATAAATTATCAGACAGGATACATGAAACCAAGCATGAATAAAAAGTATGAGCAAGAATATATCAAGATGAGCAGGTATATATGGAAAAATATGGAAAGTTTTGTGGGGAAACTCATCAGAACACAGTTTAATTCCTGGGGAATAAACCCAAAAGTAAACTGGAAAACCAGGAAAAAGACATAAAATACAAATATAGATCAGGAAGGATGGATGGAAGACCAACATTAGCACAGGAACATGGAAATGAAAATTAATAAAAGATCAAGTTAAAAAAAATAAGCAAATTGAAGATAAGTAAAGGTTCATCATAAGGAAGTATCATCATAATCAGTCCGTATATGGTAAAAACAAGAGATGGAGTGAACAGTTATGAGTTAGTGGACATCAAGACACAGAAGATCAAAGGAATATACAACATTGATAGTATTTTGAAATATTATATATAAAAGAAAGTAATTAAAATCCATATTGTACAAAATATAAATAGAAAACAACAATAATTAATTAAAAGAAGTGAAGTGAAGAAATTTAGAAATATATGTTCAGGAGTAAAATAATTAAAGATAAATAAGAATGTAGATGGATGGATAAGTAAGATGGTAGATGGTGGAATGATTTGTGTGGAGACAGTAGGTAAAAAGGAAACAGGATGATAACAAGTATTTCAAAATATGATAATTATATATGAATTATAAATGAATATATGATATAAATGCGGTTAAAATAAAAGAATTATAAGAAGGTATGAAATAATGATGAAATAAAAAGGTACTAAGGTACACATAAAGAGTATAAAGTAAATAAATAATGTGGTAAAAATGCGGTAAATATATGAAGAAATATAAATTATCCTGTAGGCAAGAATTATAAAATAGTAAGATAAAATATGGGGATGGAATGGAAGCAAATAAGTTAGAATAAAAGGAAAAATGAGAGTGTTAAGAAAAACTACAAAGAGAAAAGAAGAAACTTATGAACTAAAAGCATAAATCAATTAAATTACTGTAAATATGTACAACTTAAATTTAAAATTAAACAAGGACAATATGGAAAAATATTATAATAATATCAATGAATACAAATCAGAATATTTTTTAAATTTAATAACATGTTTGTAGAAATCTTATAAATCTTCAATGATGAGATCCTAGGGAAGAACCAAATAAAGTCTTGATATCACTAGAGGGAAGAAATAAAAATTGTATTAATGATTTGATTTAAAATAAAAGAATTGGTTAAAAAAAAAAATAATAATAATAAAATGGGAACGATACATGATGATTGAAAACTTACTAAGAATGTTGATTCCACAAATGAAAATTTTGGACAGCATATCTTGGATAAGTTTGTAAATAATATACTAGTAGTTGCAGATTTGTTGAGAGTCGTTCATCAGTTGATGTGTTTATTATAAGTTTATTGAGTTTTCTTGTTAATTTGTTAAATCGTTCATGTTTAATTTGTTAACAGTTATTGTTTGTTATATGATATTCTTGATAGCTAAAAAATTAAAAAAAAATTAATAAATATAAAAGGTTAAAAAAATATATGGATATTAAGAAAGTATTGGAAAAATTTCAGCAAAATAAATTCTTGAAATTAAAACTAAAAGAATTTATTCTGTAAAATTTTGGGGAAATTTGTAATGGATTTAAAACAGACAAGATAATAATAATACAAAAGTTTAGCAATTTGAATAAGTAAATGATTGGGGAAATGTAAATAAAATTCATACATATCTAATAAAGAAAGGAATTGCAGAAATCATCACAGATAAAGTTAACCTAAAAATATAAACTATGTAAAAAGAATGTTTCAAAAGCAAATTGTTGAAAGGATAAAAAGTGGCATATAAAGTTAGATAATCTATCATGCAGACTGTAATAGAATTTGGATACTTACATAAAAAAAATCTAAGCAGGGAGTCACAGTTAGGTCAAACAGCAAAAAGGTTAAATTCACTTATGAAAATCACAGTATAGTTTGTAAAACAAGTATAGATAACATATTAGGCAATGACAACACTGAATATAACACATTTTAGATCAAAATTAAGTTTTAAATACATAAATTTGTTAAAAACTTAGAGAATTGAAATGTCAGAATTGTAAAAACCGTTAAAAATTTGAAGGAATGATGGAACAGTAAAGAGATTTATACCGTTAGAAAGAGCTTAGAGCATAGTTTATGAAAATTCAATAGTTCAAAAGATATTAAGTCTTAATTTCAGTAAAAACCAATTTTTTTTAAAGTACCTGTTAAATGACTGGTGACCAACAGGTTACAAGTGTCAAATCAAAATTTTTGAAAACATGAATTAAGTGATTTAGATACAATTTATGAGAGTAAACGGTATTGAAATTCAAATTAAAATTTGTTTATATTTTTGCATATGATTTAGAAGGAACACATTTGGAAAGTAATAAAATAAATAAAAACGGAAATGGAAATAGCAGGTGGCAAAATATATTACATAAATAGAAAATCTGACATTGAAAGGTCCTCTTTGTTTCCCGATCGTCGACCAGAGCAGTTAAAAATTTCGTTCCTGTAAAATTACGTTCCCATGACAACCAGATAAATGATCTGTAATATCATTGAAATAAGTGTTCCATGTCAGTTCTGACAAGAAATTAAGTTTGAAGTTAAAATTTTTGAAGTTTTTGGATCAACAATTTGAAATTAAAAAAATAAATATTCCATAAAAGGAATTATTTGGAATCCATTGGATGGAGAGGTAAAATCAATTTTTGTTGGAAGAATAGAAGTATTGGTACAGCAGTAAACAAATCAATTAAGCAGCAGAATTTAGTTTATAAAAAAAAAACAGAAATCAGGAAGTAGTATTCCAAAACCAAAAGTAAGGAAAAGGGAATTCAAGCCAGGCAACTGTGAGTTTTTGAAACATTATTTAATAAACAGATTATTGAAATCTAAAATCAATCAGTGATAGAAATAAAGGTTTTTTAAAATTTACTATAATGAATATTTGTGTTTAGAGGATTGACATATTTTTGTAACAAATTGATAGAAATTTAATAATATTTAAGTACCCAGGAAATTTATTTTGTTGTAAAGGCAATATTATATCAGAATTGTATTGTGGACAATCATTATAAATAAATTGTAATTTGATGGAGAATTTGAAAATTATTTATTAGTAATTTAAAATCTTAAGACAGAAAATTAAAGTGAAAAATATAATTTCAAAATTTTAAAAGGTGGTAGTGTAACGAAGAAGAAAAGAGAGACTTATAAGATAAGTAAATATAATTTCAAAATTTAAAAAGTGGTAGTGTAACGAAGAAGAAAGAGAGACTTATAAGATAAGTATAGAATTCATTTATTTATTTAATATCTGTAACTTGAACCCAAGCGAAAAAGACCCTGAGGTAATAAAAAAATTACAAATTATTATAGAATTTGAAAAATTTATAATATAACATTCAAATATAAATGGCGCCCAACTAATGTGGCATCAGAAACACATTGGTAGGTAGTTTACAATTTAATATCATTCAATTATAATTGGCATACAACTAAAGGGGCTCAAAAATTAGTGGGTCCTATATAAAAATTAAATATAATAATTGTCAGATTTAAATAAAAAATTAAAGAAAGAACAAAATAAATTTCCTGATAAAGTAAATTGTGTGATAATTTGGTTAAATAGATAAGATAAAAAGGTAAGAATATTTGAAATTATAAAAAAAAATAAGTGATTTTTGCAATTTCGAAAAACTTGGTGGGGTATTTATAAAAGTATATAGAATCAAGAAACAATATAATTAAAAAAAAAAACAATAATAATAAATTTGAATCATATATAATAATAAATAAAGAAACTGTGTTGAAATTAATTGGTTATAATGTATAAAACAAGAGATACAAAGTTTTATGAGACTCCAGAGGAACAGGAAAGGCGTGGCTTACCAGTAGACTCGTGTATAAAATTTAATGGGAGAAACTCAGTTTTGCATCCATGCGCCTTTATTAAAATTGTGAAAAGGCAATTTGGGCACATAGGAAATTTCAATGAAGTTAAGAGACAAATGCGGTCACTTTTAACAGAAAGGGCTGGAATATGGTTCACAGCAACTGAAATGGACTTACATACATTTGAAGAATTTGAAAACGCATTCAAGGAATTTTTCTGGGGAGTTGGTAAACAAATAAGGAGGAAAAAGTATGGTTGAGTATGTTTTAAATCTGGTAACCCATGTAAAATATTTAGATTATCCCATGACAGAGTATGAAATTGTGACATGTATATCCCGTCATTTTGAAGAGGGTATTGCTGACACAGTCTGCTGGAAAAATATAACAACTATGGAAGAATTTATCAAGTATCTAGGAAGGATTCAATGGATAAGAGAAAACAATACATCAAGACAAAACACAAGAGAATATTATCAACATGGAAGTCAGATGGAGCAAAGAAGAATGGATTATAACAGAAGACAGTATAATAACCTTAATTTAAATAATTACAACAGAAAGAGATATAATAGTACAAAGAGTTTCACAAGATATGGTAATAACTATGGGAGATATCAAAGGAATGAAAATGAGATAAAGGACACAGAAACCAAAGAGCACAACAACAACAAATCTATAAAAATTCACAACAAAAGACAGAAGAAGATAAGAAGGAAACAAAAGAAAGTTGGATTCAAGAAATGCAAGATTTTGGTCAGAAAATAACAAAGAAATTAGACAACATTAACAAGATACAAGAAGAAAAATCAGTAAATCTGATGGACAAGATACCAAGCAATAATATTAATATAAATTCTAAATATGATATTGAAACTGAAAGTCAACAAGAAACACAAATGAGAACAACTGAAGAGGTTAATGTACAGGAAGTCGAGGATAATAAAGTAAAATTTGAATGGCCGATAACATCACTTATTAAAAATGAACAAATTATGGAAGAACCAAATGAAGAAGTTCAGAAACCACTAATACAACAAGTTAAAGCACCAGAAAGTGAATTAGAAGCACAAGATATTCAAGTACTAGAAACGGAAACTCAAAAGGAACTCGTGTCTGAAGAAACGGAGCTCGATATACAGGAAAATGAAAACAAACAAGAAGGAATTCAAATTAAAGAAGAAATGGAGGAACAAAACATTCAAATGATTTCAGAGGATGTGGTAGTAGAAGTCCAACCAGAAGAAACAAAATCAGAAGGAAATACAAGTATTGGATCTGATGGTAATTTACAATTGATGGATATGATGAAGAGAATGATGCAAGATTTTAGGTCAGATATAATTTCAAGAATGAATAAATTCAATTCAGATATAAAACAAGATAATCAACAGTTAAGTTCAAGAATGGAAAATATAAAGTCAAATATGAATGAAAACAATCAAATAATAAGACAAGAAATGGAAAATATGAAACAGGAGTTGAGTTTAAAAATGGATACAAGTTTAAAACAAGAGATAAGTAGTATGAAAGAAGATATTGAAAGGAATGTAGAAGATTTTAAAAGAGAAATGTATGAAAATAGCAAAACAGTGGAAAATAAATGTCAGCAAGCTATTAGAGAAGTTAAAGGTGATATGGAACAACTGGGAGAGAATTGTAGAGTAGCTTTGGAGGAAGAAAGAACAAAAAGACAAGCACAAATCAAAAAGGCAGAGGAGCAAGTTAGTAAGAAAATAAAAGGAGTAGAAGAGAGAGTAGGGACAAATGAAGTAAAAATACAGTATATTGGGGGAAAATGGGATGAAACTATAATGAAATATGAAGAAACAATGGACAATAGATTGGAGAAAACTGAAAATGAGTTTAAGAAAAGATATGAAGAGCAAGACAAACAAGTTATAGGGACAAACCAAGAAGAAAGAGCAAAATTTGGGGAAGAAGTTAAAAGACAAAGTAATCAGGAAAAAGCAGGAACACAAATGAAAAATGAAGAGGTTGTACCAGAACATAGTAAAAAAATGAAATTATATGAAAAATTGAAATTAATAGAAAAATATGTAAATTATGGAGGTGAAAATGAGATGAAAATGGATAAACAGTGGGGAAAAATAGGATTTTTGGTAATGATTATGAGTAAAATAAATTATCAGACAGGGTACATGAAACCAAGCATGAATAAGAAGTATGAGCAAGAATATATCAAGATGAGCAGATATATGGAAAAATGTGGAAAGTTTTGTGGGGAAACTCATAAGAATACAGTTTATTCCTGGGGAATAAACCCAAAAGTAAACTGGAAAACCAGGAAAAAAAAATATAAAATGCAAATATAGATCAGGAAGGATGGATGGAAGACCAACATTAGCACAGGAACATGGAAATGAAAATTAATAAAAGATCAAGATAAAAAAAAAATAAGCAAATTGAAGATAAGTAAAGGTTCATCATAAGGAAGTATCATCATAATCAGAACGTATATGGTAAAAACAAAAGATGGAGTGAACAGTTATGAGTTAGTGGACATCCAGACACAGAAGATCAAAGGAATATACAACATTGATAGTATTTTCAAATATTATATATAAAAGAAAGTAATTAAAATCCATATTGTACAAAATATAAATAGAAAACAACAATAATTAATTAAAAGAAGTGAAGTGAAGAAATTTAGAAATATATGTTCAGAGTAAAATAATTAAGATAAATAAGAATGTAGATGATGGATAAGTAAGATGGTAGATGGTGAATGATTTGTGTGGAGACAGTAGGTAAAAGGAAACAGGATGATAACAAGTATTTCAAAATATGATAATTATATATGAATTATAAATGAATATATGATATAAATGCGGTTAAAATAAAAGAATTATAAGAAGGTATGAAATAATGATGAAATAAAAAGGTACTAAGGTACACATAAAGGGTATAAGTAAATAAATAATGTGGTAAAAATGCGGTAATATATGAAGAAATATAAATTATCCTGTAGGCAAGAATTATAAAATAGTAAGATAAAATATGGGGATGGAATGGAAGCAAATAAGTTAAAGAAAAGGAAAAATGAGAGTGTTAAGTAAAACTACAGAGAAAAGAAGAAACTTATGAACTAAAAGCATAATTCAATTAAATTACTGTAAATATAACAACTTAAATTTAAAATTAAACAAGGACAATATGGAAAAATATTATAATAATATCAATGAATACAAATCAGAATATTTTTTAAAATTAATAACATGTTTGTAGAAATCTTATAATCTTCAATGATGAGATAATAGGGAAGAACCAAATAAAGTCTTGATATCACTAGAGGGAAGAAATAAAAATTGTATTAATGATTTGATTTAAAATAAAAGAATTGGTTAAAAAAAATAATAAAATGGGAACGATACATGATGATTGAAAACTTACTAAGAATGTTGATTCCACAAATGAAAATTTTGGACAGCATATCTTGGATAAGTTTGTAAATAATATACTAGTAGTTGCAGATTTGTTGATCGTTCATCAGTTGATGTGTTTATATAATTTATTGAGTTTTCTTGTTAATTTGTTAATCGTTCATGTTTAATTTGTTAACAGTATTGTTTGTTATATGATATTCTTGATAGCTAAAAAATTAAATAAAAAAAATTAATAAATATAAAAGGTTAAAAAAATATATGGATATTAAGAAAGTATTGGAAAATTCAGCAAAATAAATTCTGAAATTAAAACTAAAAGAATTTATTCTGTAAAATTTTGGGGAAATTTGTAATGGATTTAAACAGACAAGAGATAATACAAAAGTTTAGCAATTTGAATAAGTAAATGATTGGGGAAATGTAAATAAAATTCATACATATCTAATAAAGAAAGGAATTGCAGAAATCATAACAGATAAAGTTAACCTAGAAATATAAACTATGTAAAAAGAATGTTTCAAAAGCAAATTGTTGAAAGGATAAAAAGTGGCATATAAAGTTAGATAATCTATCATGCAGACTGTAATAGAATTTGGATACTTACATAAAAAAAATCTAAGCAGGGAATCACAGTTAGGTCAAACAGCAAAAAGGTTAAATTCACTTATGAAAATCACAGTATAGTTTGTAAAACAAGTATAGATCACATATTAGGCAATGACAACACTGAATATAACACATTTTAGATCAAAATTAAGTTTTAAATACATAAATTTGTTAAAAACTTAGAGAATTGAAATGTCAGAATTGTAAAAACCGTTAAAAATTTGAAGGAATGATGGAACAGTAAAGAGATTTATACCGTTAGAAAGAGCTTAGAGCATAGTTTATGAAAATTCAATAGTTCAAAAGATATTAAGTCTTATTTTCAGTAAAAACCAATTTTTTTAAAGTACCTGTTAAATGACTGGTGACCAACAGGTTACAAGTGTCAAATCAAAATTTTTGAAAACATGAATTAAGTGATTTAGATAAAATTTATGAGAGTAAACGGTATTGAAATTCAAATTAAAATTTGTTTAGATTTTTGCATATGATTTAGAAGGAACACATTTGGAAAGTAATAAAATAAATAAAAACGGAAATGAAAATAGCAGGTGGCAAAATATATTACATAAATAGAAAATCTGACATTGAAAGGTCCTCTTTGTTTCCCGATCGTCGACCAGAGCAGTTAAAAATTTCGTTCCTGTAAAATTACGTTTCCATGACAACCAGATAAATGATCTGTGATATCATTGAAATAAGTGTTCCATGTCAGTTCTGACAAAAAATTAAGTTTGAAGTTAAAATTTTTGAAGTTTTTGGATCAACAATTTGAAATTAAAAAAATAAATATTCCATAAAAGGAATTATTTGGAATCCATTGGATGGAGAGATAAAATCAATTTTTGTTAGAAGAATAGAAGTATTGGTACAGCAGTAAACAAATCAATTAAGCAGCAGAATTTAGTTTATAAAAAAAAACAGAAATCAGGAAGTAGTATTCCAAAACCAAAAGTAAGGAAAAGGGGCAACTGTGAGTTTTTGAAACATTATTTAATACACAGATTATTGAAATCTAAAATCAATCAGTGATAAAAAAAAAGGTTTTTTAAAATTTAGTATAATGAATATTTGTGTTTAGAGGATTGAAATATTTTTGTAACAAATTGATAGAAATTTAATAATATTTAAGTACCCAGGAAATTTATATTGTTGAAAAGGCAATATTATATCAGAATTGTATTGTGGACAATCATTATAAATAAATTGTAATTTGATTGAGAATTTGAAAATTATTTATTGGTAATTTAAAATCTTAGACAGAAAATTAAAGTGAAAAATATAATTTCCAAATTTTAAAAGGTGGTAGTGTAACGAAGAAGAAGGAGAGACTTATAAGATAAGTAAATATAATTTAAAATTTTAAAACGTGGTAGTGTAACGAAGAAGAAAGAGAGACTTATAAGTATAGAATTCATTTATTTATTTAATATCTGTAACTTGAACCCAAGCGAAAAAGACCCTGAGGTAATAAAAAAATTACAAATTATTATAGAATTTGAAAAATTTATAATATAACATTCAAATATAATATCTATCTATATATATATATATATATATATATATATATTTGTTTTTAAGTTCTCGCGGGCACTAAATGTATTAGATGGTTTCCGGGAATTCATCCGCGTAGTTGATAACTGATCCCTGCTGGGATCGATGGTAAAATGACGACGTTTCGCCAGAGTCACATCTGCCCTCTTCAGGTCGGTTTGCATAATTCTCGTAGCCTTCTGCTTTCGCTTCTAGTTACTCGAATACTGAGATTTTCAGTAGCGCGCACGGTGTTATATAGTCGCGGCTCGGCGCCTATCGGTTGGCACCGTGAACGGCTGCGTGTGATTGGCCCATTGGCACTCTGTGGCCACGCCTCCCGCTTGGTGATTAGTTATGTCCGGTTGAGTTGTTATAGGACGGGTCCGGGCCGGTACGGTGTTTAATAGAATTTTCCAACAATTCGATAAGTTCTGGATTTTATTGCGTGCGTTTAGACTGTGAGGCCTCTTTGCTATTTCAATTGCCTCTTTTACGAGTCTTGATTTCGGGTGTTCTATATTTGCCAGTACTCCGGTGTCCTCAAAGTCTATTCGGTGTGACGTCGTGGTGGCGTGTTGCGCAATGGATGTTGTTTTTTCCTGCTTTCTTATAGCATTCTGGTGTTCATCACGTCTAGCTTGAATTCTTCTGTTAGTTTGCCCAACATAGGTTTTATGACAGTCTGCACATGGAATCTCGTACACTCCCTGTTGTTCTAAAGGGATCCTCGTCTTCGGAGTCCTCAACACCGTGCTTATTTTTCTGTCTGTATTGAAAATACGGTAAATAAGCCTTGGTTATAGGTGTCTCATGTTCCTCGTCTGTTCGTCTCGGTTTTGAATTTAGGGCTCTTTGAATATATCGGTCTGTAAATCCGTTTTGTCTCAGAGCTGTTTTTAAACTGTCCATTTCCTGTATGATGTTGTCCTGGTCAGCTAGTTTTGTGATCTGGTTACTAAAGTTTTGACGACGGCTTGTAGTTGGGCTGGGTGGTGATGAGAATTACCATGAAGGTATCTCTTGGTGTGAGTTGCTTTCCTATAAACTGTATGGCCAAGGGTTCCATCTTCCTTCCTATTTATGAGAACATCAAGGAATGGCAGTTGATTATTGGCTTCAACCTCCATGGTGAACTTTATTTTGTGATGGATGCCATTCAGGTGGTCTAAAAATGTGTTGAGGTGTTCCCTCCCATGAGGCCAAATCACAAAAGTATCATCCACATATCGCAACCATAAACTGGGTTTAAGAGTTGCTGTTCTTAGTTCCAACTCTTCAAAGTTCTCCATAAAATGTTCGCTATAACTGGTGAGAGTGGCGATCCCATTGGAGCTCTCTCCACTTGTTTGTATCGTTGGTTCTCGTAAACAAAATAGGTGTTCATCAGACAGTGCCTTGTTAATTCTACAAGGTGTTGAGGTGGTTTGTATTTTTCTATTATGATATCCAAGGCTTCGTCGATAGGGATGTTGGTGAAAAGGGACACTACGTCAAAACTGACAATAAGACACTCAGGTTGTAAAATCGTTTTTCTAAGTATTTCGATGAAAGGTGTCGAATTTTTGACATATGATTCTGCCCCCTCTGCAAACGGTTGAAGTTGTTGGGCTAGGTATTTGGCTAGCTGTTGTGTTGAGAATCCAATTGAACTTACTATTGGCCTCAAAGGTGCACCTTATTTATGTACTTTTGGCAACCCATAGAATTTCGGACATCTCGATGACTTTTCACGCGGATTGAGTTGCCGTTGGAGATTTTTGTCGATCCTACTTGCTTCGATTTTGGCCTTGGTTGTTTTCTCCAGATAAGTTGTTGGGTCAGTAGTAATTTGTTTATATGCTGGATCTTGTGGCAATGTTTGAATTTTGTTTGAATAATCCGCTGTATCTAAATTTACAGTCGCATTTCCTTTATCAGCAGGTAGAATAACAATGTCCTTGTTGAGGCGAAGTTGTTTCAAGGCCTCATTTTCTTCTATAGATAGGTTCCTTTTGGGAGGTTTAGACTTTTTTAGAACATGTGACACATCTTGTCTAATTATTTCAGCGGTGTTCGCATCTAATGTTGAAACTGCTGTTTCCACGCCACATATTATGCTCTCTGTTGGTATGTGAGAGGGAGCAATAGAGTAATTAAATCCCTTAGCCAACACGCCAATCGAGGTAGAGTTCAATTGGACCGAAGATAAGTTATAAACGGTTCTATTCGTTTCCAATCGCCTTGAGGTTAGACTGTGAACGTTATTTTCCGAGAAAAATTCGTTTTTGGGCTTCAATTTGTTAAATTTTGTCTGTTGTTGCATTCGTTTCGGCCCTAAATTCGCTAAATTCATCGAATTTATCCCAGAATATCGGAAGGAGGGTATTGCTTACCTGTAGGTGGATATCTAAGAGTTTAGTATTAAGAACATCCAAATCCCTTCTGACATCACGTATGGCTTTCCTAAGTAGGGCACAACTAGCTTTCCATAAAATATTCTGTGTTTTTCTGTTGTTCTTCCAGAACTTTACCGTCATGTTTTTCGGAATAACTCCATCATCGCGGCAGCGTTGTAAAAAATGTCATTTTACCATCGATCCCGGCAGGGATCAGTTATCAACTACGCGGATGAATTCCCGGAAACCATCTAATACATGTAGTGCCCGCGAGAACTTAACAACAAATATAGTGAATCTCTACGGGGAGAATATTTTTCATTTTGTAAAACATTTGAGAAATTACGCGGAAAGAAGCAAACTTTTGTGCGATCTACATTTTTACAACGATGCCGCGATGAAGGAGTTATTCCGAAAAACATGACAATAAAGTTCTGGAAGAACAACAGAAAAACATAGAAAATTTTATGGAAAGCTAGTTGTGCCCTACTTAGGGAAGCCATACGTGATGTCAGAAGGGACTTGGATGTTCTTAATACTAGACTCTTAGATATCCACCTACAGGTAAGCAATACATTACATCCGATAATCTGTGATAAATTCGATGAAATTAGCGAATTTAGGGCCGAAACGAATGCAGAGTTGACAACAATGCAACAACAGACAAAATTTAACAAATTGAAGCTTCAACAGAAGCCCAAAAACGATTTTTTTTCTTGGAAAATAACGGTCACAGTCTAACCTCAAGGCAATTGGAAACGAATAGAACCGTTTATAACTTATCTTCGGTCCAATTGAACTTTACCTCATTGGGCGTGTTGGCTAAGGGATTCAATTACGCTATTGCTCCCTCTCACATACCAGCAGAGAGCATAATATGTGGCGTGGAAACAGCAGTTTCAAAATTAGATGCGAACACCGCTGATGTGTCACATCTTCTAAGAAAGTCTAAACCTCCCAAAAGGAACCTATGTATAGAAGAAAATGAGGCCTTAAAACAACTTCGCCTCAACAAGGACATTGTCATTCTACTTGCTGATAAAGGAAATGCTACTGTAATTTTAGATACAGCGGATTATTCAAACAAAATTCAAACATTGCTATAAGATCCAGCATATAAACAAATTACTACTGACCCAACAACTTATCTGGAGAAAACAACCAAGGACAAAATCCAAGCAAGTAGGATCGACAAAAATCTCCAACTGCAAATCATTCCGCGTGAAAAGTCATCGAGATGTCCGAAATTCTATGGGTTGCCAAAAGTACATAAAGAAGGTGCACCTTTGAGGCCAATAGTAAGTTCAATTGGATCCCCAACACAACAGCTAGCCAAATACCTAGTCCAACAACTTCAACCGTTTGCAGAGGGGGCAGACTCATATGTCAAAAATTCGACACATTTCATCGAAATTCTTAGAAAAACGATTTTACAACCTGAGTGTCTTCTTGTCAGTTTTGACGTAGTGTCCCTTTTCACCAACATCCCTATCGACGAAGCCTTGGATATCATAATAGAAAAATACAATCCACCTCAACACCTTGTAGAATTAACAAGGCACTGTCTGATGAACACCTATTTTGTTTACGAGTACCAACGATACAAACAAGTGGAAGGAGCTCCAATGGGATCACCACTCCCACCAGTTATAGCGAAACTTTTTATGGAGAACTTTGAGGAGTTGGCACTAAGAACAGAAACTTTTAAACCCAGTTTATGGTTGCGAAATGTGGATGATACTTTTGTGATTTGGCCTAATGGGAGGGAACACCTCAACACATTTTTAGACCACCTGAATGGCATCCATCACAAAATAAAATTCACCATGGAGGTTGGAGCCAATATCAACTGCCATTCCTTGATGTTCTCATAAATAGGAAGGAATATGGAACCCTTGGCCATACAGTATATAGGAAAGCAACTCACACCAACAGATACCTTCATGCTAATTCTCATCACCACCCAGCCCAACTACAAGCCGTCGTCAAAGCTTTAGTAACCAGATCACAAAGACTAGCTGACCAGGACAACATCAAACAGGAAATGGACAGTTTAAAAACAGCTCTGAGACAAAACGGATTTACAGACCGAAATATTCAAAGAGCCCTAAAGTCAAAACCGAGAAGAACAGACGAGGAGCATGAGACACCTATAACCAAGGCTTATTTACCGTATGTCAAGGGTACCACTGACAGTATTGCAAGAATTCTAAGGAGGGGCAATATCGATACTATTTTCAATACAGACAGAAAAATAAGCACGGTGTTGAGGACTCCAAAGACGAGGATCCCTTTAGATCAACAGGGAGTGTACGAGATTCCATGTGCAGACTGTCATAAAACCTATGATGGGCAAACTAACAGAAGAATTCAAGCTAGACGTTATGAACACCAGAATGCTATAAGAAAGCAGGAAAAAACAACATCCATTGCGGAACACGCCACCACGACGTCACACCGAATAGACTTTGAGAACATCAGAGTACTGGCAAATATAGAACACCCGAAATCAAGACTCGTAAGAGAGGCAATTGAAATAGCAAAGAGGCCTCACAGTCTAAACGCACGCAATAAAATCCAGAACTTATCGAATTGTTCGAAAATTCTATTAAAGACCGTACCGGCCCGGACCCGTCCTATAACAACTGAACCGGACATAACTAATCACCAAGCGGGAGGCGTGGCCACTGAGTGCCCAGGGCCAATCACACGCAGCCGTTCACGGTGTCAACCGATAGGCGCCGAGCCGCGACTATATAACACCGTGCGCTCTCCTGAAAATCTCAGTATTCGAGTAACTAGAAGAGAAAGCAGAAGGCTACGAGAATTATGCGAACCGACCTGAAGAGGGCAGATGTGACTCTGCCGAAACGTCGTCATTTTACCATCGATCCCGGCAGGGATCAGTTATCAACTACGCGGATGAATTCCCGGAAACCATCTAAAACATTTAGTGCCCGCGAAAACTTAAAAACAAATATATATATATATATATATATATATATGTTAGGCGTAAATATCATGCACGTGTATGATACGAAGTATCATATTTCGCTGACCAGTTTCCTGCTTCATAATGTAAACGTGGGAACGCATCGACTTGACCGTTCTTTTGATTAGTCAGCTTTCTTAATGTTATAAATCAAAGCGACGCGGTCCCACGGTCGTCATTTATCTTTAGTATACTTGTACCATTTAGTCATTTCATTTAATTTTTCAATTTACTGTTTTATTTCAAGTTTTAATTTTTTGTATTTCAATAAATAATTTTTTTTAAAAACTCAAAATTGATTTACAAGATATAAAATTGGCGCAGTCAGTAGGATTGTCCAACACAGCTAGAACACGTGTACACTCACTAGTTGTGTCGATTTCCAAATCCTTGTGGACAAGAACTTCCAGACCGAGACAACAACTGTGGCAGCGAGAACCCGGAACACGCAACCTTACAGCTAACCAGTCCTCAGCTTCTCCAGAACAGTCTCATGCCAGGAGTATTAACGTATGTACTATTACAATCATCACGTTATTGATTTTTAATATTTTATTGATTTATTCGATACGAGTTTTATGTATCTTGAACATACAGTTCTATCATTTAATATTCGCCTACATTTATCTCTATTATTTTAAAAACAATTCTTGAAACATATACTTAAACACATAGAGGCCTTCTGTGCTTTTGTGTTCGATATTATTTTAATTGTTTCTAATACTGCAATTATTTACTTTATTGCATTTACCTTTACCTTCATGTTTTTACATTTATATTGACCTGTTTATTAATTGCTGTAACAAATTTACCTACAAAAATACCCCTACATTGATTTTTTCCTTTTAATATTTAATTTGATATATTTGTTTTTATAAACTATTTCATAATATTTCTAAATATGGTTGAAACACGCCAAGGTACGGTAGAACCTTACAAACTTGCGGAAATTTTCGCTATCATCCCTGAATACGACGGCAATCCAATTTTCTTAAATACTTTCATCAGCTCCTGTTCGACAGCACAAAGTATGGCTGTCGCAAATCAAATAACTCTTTTAGTTTTGCACATTAAAAACAAGCTAAGAGGCCGTGCAGCCGAGCTTGTTAATTCAAGAAATGCGTCGACTTGGGATGAAATAAAAACACTGTTAGAAAACCATTTCGATGACTCACGCGACTTGTCCGCTTTAATTCAGGATTTACAAAGAATGCGACAACTACTAACTGAATCCCCACTAACTTTCTCAGCGAGACTACAAAGCCACGAGGCAAAAATGCACGCGGCTGTTAACAAACAGAATCTAATAACCAAAGAAAAAGACGCGCAAATTTGTCTTATAGATTCCATGGCTCTAAATAGTCTTTTGACCGGACTTGAACCAAAAATAGGCCAAATTATTCGCGCTAGTAACCCTCCCGATATAATTACCGCGGTTTCCCGAATAAAAAGAGAACTCCAACTTTGTCACTTGGAAAATCAAAAATTCTCAAATGTACGGAACCCTCAACAACATCAACCACAAAGACGACCACCTCCTCAAACTTTTGTAAAACAGTGTTCGTTTTGCAAACGCACCGGGCATTGGTATAACGAATGTCTAACACGACAACGACAACAACAACAAAACCAACAACCACACCAAAACTTCAACAATAACAACCCGCAACAATTTAGATCGAATCCTCCTTATCAATCGGCTAATCAAACTAGGCCCAATACTGATCCCAATAGGTATCCCGCACAACAAAACCGACCTTCTGCCAGTGGACAATATCAAAGTCCTAATCAATTTTGACCAAATCCCAATTTTTACAGAAACCAACAACAAAGAACCCACCACTTCAACCAAGATGAGTTCTACAACCCTTTAAACAATTTAACAAACGATGACCCTTATACAAATTCATACTACCAAGACGATTGTTCTTATTCAGACCCCCAAAATACAGATTTCGAATACTCTCAAAATGACTATACTGAAACTTTTGAAAGCAATTACCCAGAATTCCCTTCTGAATTACCCGAAGACCGACGACAAAATTTTCAAGAGGTACTTACAGTGGACAAACCACCCGATACACAGATCTGCAATCTTCAAACCCAGTTCGAAACAATGAGTTTACTCGACGACTTCAACCCCAACCTGTATTTTCCGGAACAAGCTTTCCTATAAGCCCCTCACTTTCGGTAAATTCTAAGAACCTTTTCTACATCAACGACGCCACTAATACATATAAACTGTTAATAGACACAGGTGCCGGTTTATCAATTTTTAAACCAAACACTTGTAAACAATTTCGACACCGATACCCAGAAAACGTTGTGATACAAGGTATCACTATTCAAAAAATCCTGATTAACGAATCGACCTTAGTCCCATTTAATCTTAACGATCCAAAGTTTACATCTGTAACTTAGACATCGAATTCGATGGTCTACTAGGTTCTGACTTTTTAGAACATTATAATTGTGTGATTGACTTTAACAAAAAACTTCTTATAACCAACTTCAAAACTATTCCGCTTATGAAAGTAACAGACGAAACAATATCTTCAAACAGGCAATCTCCAACAATTAACCCAACAATTTCAAACACAATTACTATTGAGCCGCGAACAGAAAGGATTTGCAAACTCAAATGTGACTTACGTAACACAGAAGCTATACTAACCACTACCGTCCTAGAAAATGTGAGACTTCCGAATGCTTTAGTCCAAGTTAACGACAAAGGCGAATTTTTGACATCCATCTTAAACGCTAACGCCTGCCCAAAAACTGTAAATTTCGACACTATCAAATTAGAACCCATTCAAAATTACTCTGTAAATCACTGTGAAGAAATTTCGTTTGCAACTAATCCTAACTTCGACAGACAAACGGAGATTAACAATCAACTCCGACTCGAACACCTTAACGAGGAAGAGGCCGAACTAATACAACAACTTTGTCTTGACTTTTCCGACATTTTCTACTTAGAAGGTGACCATCTTAGTTTCACGAATGAAATTAAACATTCCATCGACACAAACAACGCCAAACCCATATACACTAAATCGTACCGCTATCCCCAAATTCACAAAGAGGAAGTCCGTAACCAAGTTTCGAAAATGTTAGAACAGGGCATCATTCGTCCCTCAAACTCTCCCTGGTCTTCCCCTGTATGGGTTGTCCCGAAAAAACTCGACGCCTCCGGGAAACAGAAATGGCGCGTAGTCGTGGACTATAGAAAACTAAACGAACTGACAATAAATGACAAATATCCGTTACCCAACATATCCGATCTGTTAGACCAACTTGGCAAGTGCCAGTATTTTACCACCTTAGATCTAGCTTCTGGTTTCCACCAGATTGAAATTGAGTCCAAGGACATTCAAAAAACCGCTTTCACTGTAGAGAACGGTCATTTTGAATTTGTTCGCATGCCTTTTGGGTTGAAAAATGCCCCTTCAACATTCCAAAGGGTGATGGACAATATTCTGATAGGAATCCAGAACGAAAGATGTTTGGTGTACATGGACGATATAATCGTTTATTCGCCCACCATTCACGAACACTTAGCAAGACTAACTGACGTTTTTAAAAGACTTAGGAAGGCAAACCTCAAAATACAGCCTGACAAATGCGAGTTTCTCCGCAAGGAGGTCGCTTATTTGGGACACTTAATAACTACAGACGGTGTAAAACCCAACCCGTCGAAAGTCGACTTTATCTTAAACTTTCCTCAACCGCAGAACCCCAAAGATATTAAGTTCTTTTTTGGGACTTGCTGGTTATTATCGGAGGTTTATTCCAAACTTCGCGAGAATATCGAAACCCCTAACTAAACTTTTACAAAAGGATGAACCGTTTAATTTCAACGCTGAATGCGTCACGTCCTTTAACGAACTCAAACGTGCTTTAACTTCGACACCAATACTGATCTATCCGAACTTCGAGGAACCTTTCATACTAACCACTGACGCCAGTGCCTTTGCAATCGGCGCTGTACTATCTCAAGGGCCAATAGGTAAAGATTTACCCATTAGATATGCTTCCAGGACACTTTGTCAAGCCGAGACAAGGTATTCGACTATTGAGAGAGAACTGTTGGCTATTGTTTGGGCAGTGAAACACTGGAGACCGATAATCTATGGCCGAAAGTTCCAACTTTGTACCGATCACCGCCCGTTGACGTGGCTGTTCTCGATAAAAGACCCCGGAAGTCGATTAGCCCGATGGAGACTTAAACTCGAAGAATATGACTACGAGATCATTTACAAACCGGGTAAAATTAACAAAAACGCCGACGCCTTATCACGCATCAAAATCAACCACCTTGATGAGTGCGTACTATTCCAGGCTAAAACTAAACTAACACCCCACAAAATCTTACCCCTAAATGACGAAGACGATGACAATACCTCCGAACCTGAACAAAACGAAATAACTACCGAAACGATATCCCAAGAATTCAAAACTTTTGTTGAACGTTACAAAACTGTTTCCTTAATTGACTATAGTAAGATCGAATTTTCTAATTGCCAACTCCTAGACAAGGCAAATAAAAATATCCTAATCTTTCCTCAATCATCCAACCTTCAGGAATTCCATCACGACATATTCGAAGATATTTTCGAAGAAGTCGCTGATTTTGAAACATTTATAATCAACGTATTCGCTAGCAAAACTGTTAGCAGGAGACAATACTTCATAGTCCCGCTTCTAAACGATCCCGAAATCGTAAATGAAGTCTTTTTCGCATCTATTTTCAAAAATCAAGACGTTCTCTCCCCATCGAAAACATATTGTGTAGAAAACAACCTTGATCTTCCAATTCTGGAAATGCTATCCTTATTTTCTCTGAAAAAGACATTAAGTGGAAGATTTGCCAAAACATCACAAAAACTCCTAACAAAGACGAAATTCCACTAATACTCGAGCATTATCATAACGGAAAAAACAACTTGCATCGCGGCATCAACGAAACCATACGCCGTGTCAAAGAGAGGTTCAACTGGCCGGGATTTACTAAAGACATTGAGAACTTCATAAAGAACTGCGTAATCTGTCAACAAACCAAAGCTTGTCGAAAAAACTTAGATAATCCCCTCGTCATAACTGAGACACCTAAAACACCCTTTGAAAGAATTAACATCGACATCTTAGAAATTCCTAATAGAAATCACATTTTGACGATAAGAGACGAACTGACTAAATTCTCACAAGCCTATGCTTTGGCAGATAAATCCGCCAAATCTGTCGTTAGTACTATTATGTTGTACTTTCAACATTTCGGTACACCATTACGTATCCACTGCGACTATGGCAGAGAATTTGACAATGCCATACTAAAAGATCTATGCAAACTTTATGACATCAAACTTACCTACTCTAGCGTGGGACACCCGCAAACAAACGGCTCCGTGGAACGATTTCATTCTACTCTACTAGAAATGATTCGCATTCACAAAGCTGAAAATCCCGACGAACACCCCTTAAACGTACTTCCGTATGCTATTATTGCCTATAACAATTCAACCAATAAGGCCCATGGCTTCACCCCGTTCGAACTCGTTTTCGGACATACCTCCAGCAGACCCCCAGAGACTCTTTATAATCAAAAAGAACTAATTAGCAAATATGTACGAGACCTAAATAACCGAATTTCTTACTATTACAAAATTGCACGTGAAAAGACTAACTTACAGAAACAAAAAGCGAAAGAAAGATTTGACCAACACGTTTCGAAAAACCCACCTGATTACAAAATCGGTGACAAGGTATACGTAAAAGAGTCACAAATAAAAGACAAACTCCAGAACAAATTTAATGGCCCATTCCAAATTATTGAGATTCACAATAACTCTGCTACACTTCTAAACCTAAGAACTAACCAACGAACGAAAGTGAACTTTGACAGAATGAAACCATATTCTGAAAACTAACTTTCTTTTCAGGTTTCTTCTGCTGCTCGGATCAGCAGTTTCACAGTAGGACGTCAAACCGATTAACAACACTCTCGGTATCTACTACCATGACGAAAGTCGAATAATTGTATCAAACTATAAATGGACTCTATTAGTTCACCGGAACTTGACAACCCTTAATCAACTATTTGAAAATAATAACAGAATCCTCAATACTTTAGAACGAACCGTCGATCCTATACCTGGCTTCAAATTTCACGATACAGGTGCCTTTCGTGTGGACGTCCAAACACACATTAGCCTTTTAACACAAATCTCCGACTCCATCAAAACAAAATTTTCAGAAGTATTTGTAGTCACTAAAAGACCAAAACGCAGATTAATAGACGGTGCTGGAACCATCTTTAAAGCAATAACCGGTAACCTAGACGCATCCGATGGCGAATTTTATACTAGCAGCATAAACAGACTTAACCAAGGACAACTACAAGTCGAAAATCTTTTAAAGAATCAAATGCGCGTTACAACCACTATTATTAAAAACTTTAATGAAACTATTCAGAAACTTCAAATAGACGAGAAAATCTTTAACGAAGACATTAACGAAATCAACCTCACGATACATGAACTAAAGGACCGGATAGCCACTATTCAAGCCAAACAATCATTTCTTGAAATTTGTGAAAAACTAATGGCCAGTTATTTGTTTCTTGAAGATAACCTTAACGATATTTTAAATTCAATAACTTTTGCACGTTTGAAAATTATTCACTCATCTATTATTACACCGGATCATTTGATTGCCGTATTACAGGAGATTTCTCAAAACCTGGTTAAAAATAATTTACCGTTACCAGTCAGATTTTCAAGTGTTGCACAGTATTTAGAAGTAATTGAACTACAAGCTTTTCAAACTCACTCAGATCTAGTATTCATCTTAAAAATCCCTCTAGTAGAGCAACAGCTTTATACAGCTTACCATTTATACCCTATTCCGATTTTAGATGATAGAACTGGTTTTCATCACATCCTTTCTTTTACTCAAAAATATGTAGCGCGAAATGATGATTCTCTTATGTACATACCAATCAAGGACTTGAGTGCGTGCAAACAGCTGACTCCACTCCGAAAACTGTGCTCCGATTTATACGCGTATCCCATAGACACAAATGCACCCTGTGAGGCGCAGCTCCTGAAAAACATTCGTAGTGTCCCCGAAACTTGTAAAAGTGCCATCGTTTTCAGTGAAGGGTACAATGTTCAAAAACTTGAAACAAATGCGTGGATTGTAATCATATCGGAACCCATACATGTGACCATTAATTGTCCAGGAATTGACGCTAAAACTTTAGTGCTAACGAACAATTCTATCATTCGGTTACAAACGGAATGTAGTGCTTTTGTTGGTATTACAAAAATCCAGGCCGAACCACAAAAATTCATGAACATTTCGGACAATTCTCATCCAGTTTTAATTCCATTCAATTGCTGCAATTCTCATCCTGAGAAACTTGCAATTCCGGACCTTAAGCCCCTGAAGCTGGACGACTTAAACATGGAAGAACTGTCCATAACCAACCACAAGCTGGACCAGTATTCAAGGGATCTCGACGATCTCATCAACCAACCCTTTGTTAATAAAAACATTTCCTGGTTCACGTATGCTACAATAATTATCATTGTAACAATTGCTGTTGTATACAGCTCATTGAAAATCATAAGGCACGTTAAGAGACCTCCGAAAAACGACAGCTCCAATCCAGAGAGTCTGAGTACCCTGACAAAACCGTTCTCCAGGCTGATACCAAAACTGAGGCCCCAAATCGAAGAGAAACCTGAACATCCAGACTTATAGAATTGAGAACCTTTTTGATACATTTCCATTCTTATTTGACTTTTATGTTTTGTATATTTTTCATATTTTAAACTTAATCATTATGTTTCATATTTTAATTTTAATCATTATGTTCACTTTAACTTTATTTCATTTCCATATTTGTATTGTTTTTGCTTATTTAGCTAGCATCCAGTAAATTCCAAAAGTTGATGTTACAGCATCAACTTTTCTTGGTAAAGGGGAGCTGTTAGGCGTAAATATCATGCACGTGTATGATACGAAGTATCATATTTCGCTGACCAGTTTCCTGCTTCATAATGTAAACGTGGGAACGCATCGACTTGACCGTTCTTTTGATTAGTCAGCTTTCTTAATGTTATAAATCAGAGCGACGCGGTCCCACGGTCGTCATTTATCTTTAGTATACTTGTACCATTCAGTCATTTCATTTAATTTTTCAATTTACTGTTTTATTTCAAGTTTTAATTTTTTGTATTTCAATAAATATTTTTTTTTTAAAAACTCAAAAGTGATTTACAAGATATAAAATATATATAACAAAACACTAACCGTTCTAGAAATCAATCTTCCTCAGCAAAAGCTAATTTTGACAATAAACATACTTTAGTAAAAACAATTCTCTATACACACGAGTAACAAAAAACAATACACAGAATCACTAAGAAACAGATCTATAACAATTAGCATGGTATAACAAGGCTGAAATACAGCAAGATTTTATTTCATTAGGTAGTGGTGTACGAGTAGTGGAACATCTGATTTGGGAGGTCACCGACCTAGTGGAAAGTAAATAGTCTGAATGATGTCCTTGATAACAAAGAAGAAATGTATTTGGTGTAGAAATTGATTTGAATCCACGCAGTCTGTATCAATATGTTCATTAATCGGATACCGGCATTATATTTCCTGTATCTACACCCATCCTTCCCCGACAACATTTATCTCTATTTTGAATTCGGCGCAAATTTTTATAGTTCTGGACGCGCCTTTAGATATATTAAATATTCACAGTGAACAATATTCTATACTACCGGTTCGGGTTAAATAAACTGTATGGGTTTATAAATCTTTATAGGGTAATTATTTATTTTAGTGTTAGCTAAATGTTTTACTTAAACAGTTATATAATTTTATTTTGTTATTAAATTTGTAATTCTTTACGAGAGCGTTTGGAGTTTTGAACATATTTCAAAGATAGTGTCGAATCCTTTGTATCGTCAGGCTGATTAATATTAATAGCAGCGTAATTTTGTACTTATGAAACAGACTACTAGACGGCTTCGGTATTCTTTTGAGAACGTATCAAATATTAAGAGTGACATTTGTATATATAAAGAATCCTTTTTTGTCCAATTAATTTGATACTATGCATTATACCATAGGACACATGATAATAAATATATCATTTGGTATTGGTGCACTGACATCCACATTTGTTTCGAATTCTAGTGTGTTTTAGATTTGGTAACGAAATTTATTTTCTTTCCGCCCTTTCGCCATAATTCTCTATCAGGAAAAAACGGATTGGCATGATAATGCTCAATAAAACACGGCAAGGGGACCGGTCCCGGGATAAAAGGATAGCGCAAACAAATTGGCTAATACTTGGATTTGTGTTTGAGTTAATGTTGTTTATTGATTACCCCTTTTTAATTCAACGGTACACAGAGAATAACACATCAGTGCACAAAGGCAAATCGTCTTTGTTTTTTGCAGCTAGGTTCAATGCTTAAGCTCAGGTCTGGCTGGGAAAGCGGAGTGGAATAATGATCGAATTTCGTGAATAGTTTTCTCTGAAATGTCGAGTATTTGAAAGTTTATTGTGCAGCTGTAAACTACTTTTGGAAGCACTTCCTTTTGTTTGGATATCTGCAGTTGTTACGTTTTCTATTTGTTTCGTATCTAGTTTGCGCTATTTTTACTTTACTGGAGGCAATAACGCATTCCTTGTGAAATTAAACTAAATGTTTGATATATGCTGTATTTTACCATATTGACTATATTCGAGACTTTTGAAATAGTATATAATGTTAGGGCCACTTTCCATAAAGAATGTGCGTATCTTTCAATTCCTTAATTATGTTTGTTATCTCGATATAATCTGTTGTACTTAAAAATATAGAAATGGTAGTGAAGGCGTAAGTTTGTTGATTTTAGGTTAAAACTAACGAATTTGTTGATTTAACACAGACTCTAAACTGCAATAATAGGTGTTCATATTCGAAATATCTTTGGACCCATTTACTTTTTGTTTATTTTCGTTAAGAACGTAATTGATAGTACTATTTGTAGAGTTTTTTGTGCCAAGTTTGTGATTAATGATATCCCATTTTTTGGTTAGAATTGTTACGTATTACTTCTCAAACATCAATTGTTTTTGCTGATTTTACTGCTTTGTCTAATATACTGGTATAGTTTTTGAAATTATTTTTATTTTGTATGTTCATTGGATTAGATTTCTATAATTTATAAAGATAGTCTTTTTTGTTACAAGTAGTTAGTATGGCACTGGTTATCCAGTTTTTACGCGGGTAATTTCCTGCCCTCTGATTTTCTTGCCTGACTTGATATATTTCATTTAGTAATGATTTTACTGCTGTTTGGATCATTGATTAACAATACGGAATTCCAATCAGTTTTACCAGCTCTATTAGTGAGTTGTTTATAGTCAGTGAAGAATTTTCGATTAAGAGCCCTGGTTATATTGTTTTTTTCCATGCTTATACGAGATAATGATCAGTGAATAGATTGGATAGCTTATAGGTTGTAAAATTAAACGAATTTGGTTTAATAAATATATTGTATATACATTCTTCTGTACAAATTGCCTAGTAGTTTCAATTTATTTATTTATATTTTAAGAAAACCATAATTTTGTTTTTAATTTTCTTATAGTTTTGGATCGTTGTATTAGGTAATTTGCTTTTTTTAAAAAAGAAACATATTATGTGATTCAAATACATCTGTTTACGTTTACCGCGTAAAAACCACGAATATTTTTAAGAGTTGAGAAAGGTATCACATATAAGCAAATAACTATTTTGATCTTTGTATAGTGATATTGTTTAACCGATTTTTTGATTAAAATCAGTATATAAATCACAACATATTAGGGTTCTAGTTTAAGGAAATGGCGTATTATATAATATTCCAAAACATTAAGAAATACTAGTGTGAAATTTTTATGACTCATTAAAATCGGAATTGTATTAAATTCCTTATTAGGCAATTTGAACTCCAAATATCACGGCTGCTGTTTTATGAATTTTTGCATTACCTAGTAAATTGACAAATTAGTATAGGATAGTATGGTTTTGGTTTATAAAATTGTTTAACTACTTTTAAGCCATGGCAACGTAATAGGCGAATTCGAAATCGTCATTTAGGATTTTCGTATTAGAATATTAAATTCAGTTGTACGTACGAAATACATAAATAAAGTTTAGGGATTTCAATCAGTTTAACGAAGTGCAACTGATGAAGGTTCGTAACTAGTAACAGTATATTGTCTCGCACTCGATGCACTATAAATACTCGACAGGCTAGCATCACGTAAAATTAACTAATATTTTTGGCGACTGTTTGTCTTATTTTCCTAGCAAAATTACGTTAAAATTGTTTAAAATCTGAAGGCTGATAAAAAGAGCAAAAATAAAATAAACAACAGACATGAATGGAAAACTAACCATCTCTGTTTGTTGGGCATGTTCTAGGTTGATGCTTATATATATATATATATATATATATATATATATATATATATATATATACATTGCAGAAATGAGTATGGTACTAATTTTGGTATACATTATCACTTTTATTGGCAACATTTATTCCCTATTACTCGTATAACAAACTTCTAGATTTAAAATTCCAGTGTCAATATATCGATCAAATGTGCGCTAATAGATGATTTTCTCATTACTAATTCAGTAACTAGTAGCATAGTAATTGGTGGTAAATAAATCAAAATGTTCGTGAATTATAAACACCAAATAAGTGCTCAATGTGAATGGTTTTTAATGATTCAACTGAGCCTCCAGAGTTATAGTTATATACTTTAAAATTTAGTTGAAGTATTTTTTCCCAAATATAAAGGGAATTATATATATATATATATATATATATATATATATATATATATATATTGTAATGATATTTATCAGGTTTTGAATCTTTTTATTTTCTAGTCAAGATTTTGTCACAGAAATAAACAAAGTGTTCCATTTAATATTTATATAATCAGTTTGTGTCTTCTAATAAAGAATTTTATATAATTTGGAATATTAGAAGGCGCCAAAATATATAAATGATTAATATGTGTTATAAAATTTAACTTTTGTTTTGAATTAATCTCTAAACCCTAAACAAACTATCATTACTTTAAGGTTAATAATAAGTAAAAATAAATTTAATTTATTTAGTGATATGTTAATTCATTAATTCTTTACAACTAATATATAAATATTAATCAAATGTGATATTATTTTGTGATATTAAGTGTATCTGCACTACTTTTTTTAGCTTTGTTTATTGTAAATGTCTGTTAATCGTATAGATCTAAGTAGGAGCCAAAGATTTCATTCCCAAACTGAATTGGGCAGGGTGTGATCGAGCATTTTGTATCAATTGGCATGGGTTTGATTTCTATAGACATTATGTGAGAGTCTATCATTATTTGTTTTAATAATTTGCTCAAGTGTGAGTTGGACTCGCATACTAAGGGTTCCGTACCACCTTCAAGAGTCTAATATTCCAGTTTCAGGCACGCAGGGAATGAGCGCATTTTCTTATATTTGTCCTAATATCTTTTAAAGGAAGCGTTTGGAATTATTTATAATATACACATTTTCCACACATATACTTTTTATTTTATCTGCTTCAGGATTCGCTTGATGTTTATAAGAATATATGTTTATTTAATTTTCTAATTTGGCCCCCAAAAATTAACATTACCTACAGTTTTATTTTACTAATAAACTTTCAGTGAAGCCTTTTATTATCTACAGTCTCAATTTTGAGGCTCTGTATATTGGAAGGTATAGGGCAAAATACATCAAGTTTTAAATTATAAATTATTAAATATATTATTCAAATTATTTAAAAATACAAATCAAATATATATTTCAAAATTTAAATAGTGTAGTTTCTAAAGTAGGAATTAAGTCAATGTTTAATATATTTGTTAATATCTTTTAAACAAATTATATAAAAATATGATATATTTGTAATTCACATAATGAGCCTTTTGAAAATTGAAATTTTATTTTCCACTTAATTGTATAATTTGTCCCAAAAATTACTATAGGGGTTTTATAATAATTTTTCTTATAAATTTCAAGTGAGCACCAGTACCCCTAATTATTTTCAAAATTTTAGGTAATATGTTTTCGGGAATAAAGCGGAAAATGAGAATTTTGTATATCTTTATGTTAATATCTTGTAAACAATTAATTTTAAAAATATGAAAAATATGTATTTGTATTCCTCATAACAAACCCTTTCATTTGATGTATTGCATGATGCATTAAAAAATATTTTTTTTATTTTTCGTTTAATTCTATAATTTGGCCTCCATTATTAATATTATGGATTTTTTCGTATTTTTCCTGTAAACAAAAAAATAGTTGTCTTCTAAACGTTGTTTGTGGCATATTCTTGATTACATTTTGCAATCTACATCAATAAATATAAGGCCATTGACAACGAAGTCAGAATAGACTTTGAAACGTTTGGTATTCCTGCAATATACGTTGTTTTATTTCTATTGTGGTGTTATTTCCCAAAAAAAAACGTAAAAAAACAGGTTTTATAGTTTGGGAAATAAAGGGGGGAATGGGTAATTTTTTAAATATATTTTTTAAATATATTTTAAAATATTTATTTACAAAAAAATAAAAAAATATATTAGTATTCGTCATAATGAGCCCTTTGATTTGATATATTACTTAATCCGTTAGAAACAATTATAATTTTTTATTTTCCATTTAATTCTATAATTTGCCCCCCAAAATGAATATTAGGGGTTTATCCTTATTTTTGCTATAAAATTCGCGCAACGATCTATATTTCCTATTTTTTCAAAATTTTTGGCTCAGTAGTTTCGGAGATCAGGGGTGGGGAACGGTCGGTTTTTTTAGTTTTTTCTCCCAGAAGTACCCCTAAAATCAAAATTTCTTCTTTTACGATATGTACTCCTGATCGGGTCGCCAAACTATACATTGATACCATTATTATTATTATGATTATATTATTTATTATTGTGAACATGCAAAATCGATTTTGAATATTCACAATAATTTGACATATGAAATTTAAAAAATATAACGACCATATCAGACCTGAAATGTTAATCTTTTAAGAAGCCGTTTTGTGTTTTCGTATATGTTTGTCTAATTTATTAAGATATTTGTTAACTAACAATGTGCAGTATTATATAGATCTGAGATGGTTAATAGACAAAACCGAAACGTAATTTAGTTTTAGTTTGTGTTTTGAGTGACTAATCTCCATTAATATACCATATCAATTAATATTTTTTATTATGAGGCCATCTAGGAACGGTAGAGAATTGTTTGAACGGAGTACAAGTTTAATGATATCAGAAGAGATGTTGTGTTTGGTTTTTAGAATATTTAATGATACTTTGAAGCTATCTAGGATATTATTTATCATATTGCTATAGATTTGGAGGGTTCAAATTAACAAATATTTAACCTCACTTTATTTTATTAAAATATGTTCACTGTTTACAAAACAAAGTGCCTAACTATCGAAACAGCTGATCGCATCTTTCCATCAATTGAATTGCACGGCGCAATATAAACTTCTCGCCTTGTACGACCGTCTTTACTTTAGTTTTAGGCGGTGTAAAATGAATTGTATACTACTGCCGCACCTTTAGTTTGGCTTAAGACATTAACAGGTTTAACTATACAATTATACACACCTTAATTGCGATTATCTCATAAACAGTTATGTATCTCGCAGGTTATTAGAATATAGTTGAACAATTATTGTTTTGGCAAATACAGTAGGACCGATATAATGTATTACTTACAATATGTTATCTTGAAACAGCCGATATTTACCATGTTGTCCGGATAAAAATGTTGCCTTATACATGCAACTGTATTCAGAATATTGCACCAGCATTGCAGTTGCTCTAAAAATCTGCATATGAATTCATATTCCATTGGGAGTATTACTCGATAAATTCACGACAATGGCCTATTGACATTTTCCTAGTGAAAGAATTGATTCCTGAAATTTCCAGAAAAAGATGCATTTTCTAGTAGTGTTACCTGAAACCCTTATTCATTATTCACTGGATTCATTGCAGGCTCGCTTTAAATATGAAGGTGCTGCGTGAGTTGAATGCCGATGCACCTAATGGACTCGTGTCTTTTAAATAATAAATGCAATCGTTGGGCAAAATGGCGGATGAAACTCGTCGACTCCAGGCTATTGACAAGCAAGGGGCGAGTAGAGATCGCATTTAAACGAAATATATTGGCACGACTCCCTCGGTTTAATTTCGTTTAAAAAATTTGCTCGAAAGCAGTTGTAATTGAATGGGTATTTTGTCTTCGAATAATCTTTTAATACGTTTTTAAGTGGGAAAAACATTGTTATAATAGTTTAGCTAGGAGAAGAGGACACTATATTTATAATGTGTAAACCTTATAAATGTAAATATGAGAAAAGATTACTAAAAGTAAATTTATGGAAAAACAGAAAATTCATATAATTGTTATTATATTGTAACTATAGGTATATGTTTCTAAATAAAAGCTTATCCAAACCTGGTTTTATAAGATCTTAAATAATGTTAAATATATTTCGATAAACTCAATAGTTTTAGTTGTAAACAGTATTAGAAAATACACAATTTAATAATCACCATATAAAACCTGGATAAGGCCGCGATTACATTGTCAAATTTTTATAAAATAACTTTTATTAAACATCTTTGTCAATGTCATTTGATCATACCTAATCTCATATGAATTATTTCCTTCACATATATCTTTATTCCATTTACACCTATCCTTATTATCATCTTTGATAAAAGATTTAACGTTAATTGTCCATGAAAATAAAAAATGATGTGTGTCAAATTTGTAATGAAATTTTTGTGTAATGTTAAAAACATAGTCCGTAAAAATAGATATAAAAGGTTGAAAGTCTATAAGAAAAATTTCCTAATACTGCTGTCACTGAAATTAACCCATTAAAAAGTCAGTAACATTGACGAATATATATTTTTGAGTTAAATGGTGGGCTATAAATAGCATCCTATATCTGCGTTCATGTAGAAAAAAAACGTATTGTAGAATATGACAAGAGTAGTTAAGCTACCGGGATGATATGACACTTCGATGGCATGTCCCTCAAACTGTCCACCGTGATAGGGGGGGGGGTCCTCAGTTCTTGCAGAAGACATCATCAATGCCTAGAGGGTTGTTTGTCACTTTGTCACCAAAAAATTGTCGCAAACAATGGTTACGGTGACAAAGGGACATCTTAGGTGTGACAAAGTTGACAAAAAGTGACAATTTGGCTAGACGTAGATGGTGAAGAGATCGCCAATAAACAGAAGGGTTTGCTGGAAAAAGCGTATCGCTTATCAGCAGTTTTGATCTCTTCTTCTTCGCTAGCTGTTCGTCTATCCTTGTCTAGCCAAGGCTGTCCTTGTCTGGCTTGTACGAGGCGTGGGCTAACCTAGCGTATCGCTTATCAGTAGTTTTGATCTCTTCTTCTTCGGTAGAATGTATATTTTTGCTGTCTTTGTCTATCAAAACAAATTTCATTACAATAAAAATATGATCCACTTACTTTCTTTGTTTAATACATAGTTATCGTTTTATTAATTAATGTACCTACCTAATATATGTATATATAAAAACTTAATTTTTTTTGTATTGACAAATTTTGCTAAAAAAAATCATCAGTCTGTATAATATAAATTTTTTGCTTCCTTTCTATAACAAAATAAATTTCATTACGATAAAGAAAAAATGAGCCACTTACTCTCTTTGATTAATAGTTACCGTTTTATTAATTAGTGTACCTAATATATGTATAAATATAAAACTTAAACTTTTCATGTTGACAAATTTTGCTAAAAAATATCTGATTCTAAATATAATATCAAATTCCAATTAAAAGCAGCTGCATTATTATTTCCAATAACAAGGTCGGGAACGCTTGATAATTTGCATCATTAATTCATTATCGTGAAAGACGACTAAACATGTGAAATTTTATTTACAAACATCTAATTATTTTTGTTTACAAGTGTGTGTAGCTGCATTCATAACATTTTGCAAATTCGTGAAACAAGACCAAATTTTATTTACAAACATCTGATTTTTTAGTTTATATGTATGTATCGCTGCATTAATAAAATGTTGCAATGTGAAATTCCATTTCGAAATTATGTGATTTTTTCATTTATAATTAGTGCTTAGATAAATTTTGTAAACCTAAGATGTTGATACAATTGAAAAAATCTCTAGGAAATAATAATTTACTGCCTAAAAAAGGTACAGAACTTGCAGTGAAAAACAAGTGAGTTTCAGTGTAAAAAGGTGCAAAAATACCAAAACAACATGTAAGTAAATATGTACTATTTATTATTAAAATATTTCTAATTCAATAAGATATACAACTTGTATAGTTCCACTGTAATAAAGCAACATAATGATGTGATATATTTTTACTAAAATCATTAGATGGGGTTGTTGTACACGGTGGAACTCTAAATCTTAGTTCCGCATACTTAGATGCCCATTGTCACTGTCTGCCTTAAATCCTGCACTGAGTGAGAGGCATGCTGCCAAATCTGATCGAACTTCAAACAGATTTGTTCTTGATTCATTTAGCGATTTTTTTAGAGCAATTAATTCATTTAAAGTAGCCATATGTGTTTCTTCCAACTGTTTAATGGTTGCCTGATACTCTGTTTCAGTTTTCATCATACTAAGGGTTGTGTTCTCGTTTTCAATTAATGATTCAGATACTGCAGTTACAAAATTACTACTTTTATTTCTTAATTCTGTTATGTTTCCTTGTCTTGTAGAATATAGCTTAAATTCAGGATACTTTGATAACAGTTTACTAAAACTGATTTGTAAAGAAGTTTGGTTTGCCAATTCATGTGTTATATATAAGCTTCCATTATGTGGTGAGTATTCAAAGAAAAACACTTCATTTCCAATAACAATACATAGTGAACATAAATTAAGAATAATGTTTATAAACATTTTTCTTTATTATTTATTCTTCGTTTAATAACCACAATGTGCACTGTAGACAAATACTACAATATTTGTATTTTGATCTTCTTGGTGTATTTTGAGTGAAACTTCTTGTTGTATTTCTTGCACACTGTAAAGTTACAATAGTAAAGAGTAAACTTTCAGTGTTTTTAAAACAATTTGTACAAGTATAAGAAATGGATACGTTCATACTGTTAATTTAATAGACTGTATTTGATATTTATTTAAGATTCTCCCCTCTTTTAGTTTAAGATATAGAGTTGCGCTGTTACAAAAAATTGTAATGGCTCTAAATAAACAATTTATAATATTTTTTATTTATATTATATAATATTTTTACATTGTTCTTACAACATTAGTTAAAGGATTATATTTTACAAGGCGATCATGAAGAATGAGACAAATGCAATAGTTTTTTCTGGTATATTCTTGCTTGTTACGAATTCTAATCTGACATCAACAGCTCCACCTTTAATGGTATCTATTTGTCGGCTACAGTCAATTACATATAATGTGGTTTGTTTAGAAAAGTCTTCTGGAGTTAGAGAAACTTGAATGAAATCTCTGTTGTAATATACCGCTTGGAAGTTAGCAAAATTTCATAAAGTGTTGCAAAATTCTTTTGATCAAATTGAGATTTAAATTATCATATGGGTAAACTTCAGAATTTAAATACAATTTATATTTGTGATATTACAATGATCAAATTCTGACATAGTCTTGTGAATATATTTTTACGATCAGTATGGAATGCTACAATAACAAAAAAAAAGATTTTTCCAGTTGACTTGTCATTTCACTGCCCAAGTATGTTTTTGACTTTGCTGTAGAAGTGGATATTCTAACAAATCCCAGGAACGAAAGCCGATAGTAAATCTTTTCCACGTTCTATATATTGCAAAAATTGGATTTTGTGAGCATCAGATAATGAAACATGAGGTACCTTCCAAAACAACTTTATTTAGGGGAACTTTTGGTTTTCTGTAGCTACAGAACTGACTGCAGCGTTAGTGTCTGTATTGGCACGTACCAGAATTAAATTTTGACTGCTGAAATCACAGCTCGAAAAAATCCTCACAAAGCCAAATAGTAATTTTAGAGGAATGCATACTGCAAAATTCCGTTGGCGTCAAACATATTTGGAGTGCCTTCAAGATTCCACTGCATTATACCATCGAATTATTTCGTTTTGGAATATGATAGATAGGTCTTAATCGTTGATGTGATTCCAGGATTTCTGGTCGAATCGACTACTATTCACCAAGTTCGTAACGAATTTCTTCAAAGAGGAATGCAAAACCATTATTAATGAATCTTAATGTTGGACTGTACTTATTTTCTGAGATTAAAAGTTTTCCTTCCAGGTACAGAAAACTTGAGAAGGTAGAGTGTTACTCGTCTTGAGTTGTATAGGGTTATCTCATCATTCAAAATTGGTATAGCATTATCCACAAACATTATCAGCTCTCGTAGTATGTTAAGCGTCTTTGTTTAAAACACACCGGAACAAACAGAAAAGTTTTTAAGTCTTACACTTATACTTAATTTTATTCTGCAAATGAATGCTTTGAATTGTCCTCTCTCTATAGTTTTCTTCTTTTTCTTCTTATTTTGTTCTTCTTTATGTTTAGCCGTTTTTAAGTTCGTACCTTGAATCCCAAAGATACTAAAAATTGCTTATTGATAGGTGTTAACTGTTTCACTTGTTGCTTGATACTGGCGTTTTTATAGATTGGCTGTAGATATTTTATAGGTTGTTCCTGTTGTGATACCTAATTAAATGGATTATCATATATGAAAACCATGTCAATTAAGTCGTTTTAAATGCAATCTTATCGTAACAACTTCACTTTATTTTAATAATAATCTCATTTATATATCTTGTATTGATTGGTAGATAAATAACGTTGGTGGTTTTCAACAATTTTGTAACCAGGCGGAACGTTCGGGTAAAAACATAGATTATATGGACTGGTATATCATTATTGAAAGAATTCTGAATTAAATTACATTCAATGCAAATAGCATTTACTTTTGAAATGCTGATTGGATAATCTGAATAGTGCCATTTCTTAGGTTTTAATTTTCTATTTTCAAATTCTAATAAAGGACCAATGGTGTTCGATTTCTTAAAATCAATTTTTTTGTTACATTTTATTTCACATTTAAATGTATTATGATTAGCTCTCAATATTAATACAGGTTTTTCTGTTTTTTTATTTTTCTTATTATCATCTTTTTCCACAGGTTCAAATTCTTCTGTATAGGTTGTGATAATACAGATGGTAGAGATGTCTCCTTTTGTTGTTCTTCATGATCAGTTAGCAAAGAGTGAACCGTTTTTCAATATCCTGTATTTCATACGTGCCCACCGTAATTCTAATTTCATACCGTTAATATAAAACTTGTTGTTGGTTTCATCGATATTTGAGATTTAAAGGTCATAAAATCAATTAACCCCATAACATAAGTAGCATCATCTTCTAGAATAATTGGTAGGTAAATCTTGTTCCTGAGAATAGAAGCACGTTCAGAGAACGTAAATGTATATGAAGACATCTTAATCTTTCAAAGGTTACCAAATAACTAAAACTATTTGTATGGTTTTATTAAATATATTCACTTAATTATTTTTACTATTACAATTTTCAACTAAATTATTACGTAGTTATTAACAAGTTTCAACTCGCATTAATACTAATGTTTCCTTTCGGCACCTGGTAAATATGAGACCCTTTGAATTCCATAATCTGTACATATACCAGACTTGTAAACTTGAAAGCTTGCACCACAATCATCACATTTAAAAGTTAGTATTATACCTCTTCTATTGTCTGCCATTTTGTTTTTTAATTACCTCTTGAAGCACAACACACAGAGCAGCTTGTATTTAGTAATTTCTTTGCATGGGTGTTCCACAATATAGACAATAAACAGTAGAGCTAGAGCTCCGTTTTTTCACTAATTATTCTTTTAGTTCCACACTTGTTACACCAGCAGTCCATAAGCACTGTACACTGATAATGTTCATCGGTAGGAACAGGCATTTATAAAAAAATATGAATGTATATTGTTCAAAGGTTTTCAAAGTAATGAGACAAATTTGATTTGTTTACGTCTTTTATTGAGATAAAAAATATAAACATAAGTGTCCACAATTAAAACTGTTATAGTTCTGAAACTTATTATAGTTATATACAATTTTACATAGTTCAGTGGAATTAAAATATTTTATAACTTCAAATGGAGGCCTAAGGTTTCCAAAGCTATCAAAATAGGTCACTGTTGAACCGTTTTTCTTATATGCTGTCCAATGAGTTCCAGGACCAATTGTAGAATCTAAGTTGATAATTCCTCTTTCAATTTTATGAATTTTTTTAGGTAAATTGTCTCTCATGAACACTCCTCGGAAATTTGGAATTTTCCAGATTTTAGCATATTTATCTATATCAATATTTCTTAGCGGACGTTGTGGTAGTTTTTTGGAGGGTGTAAAGAAAGCCTTTTTTGTAAGACGTAAGTATAGTCCTTTTACTTCTACAGCAATAGACTCCATTTGTCTATTATGTCGTTTAGCTTCCTCTAATTTTTGTTTTGCCATCTTAGCATCATTTATTACTTTTGCAACAGCTGATCCTCTGCAGTGATCGATCCCAGAGCAGAAAGTCCTGCAAAAATGGGAATAAGTGGTAAAATACCACCTTTCTTAGGTACTTGTATGATACGAGTGGAGTAGACTTGATATGTTTCATAATAGATTTAGCAGATTTCAATGCAACTTTTATGGCAGCACCTAAAGTACGAGGTTTATGTTTAAGCACATGTTTCCCTATTTGACTTATAGCTCTTGTAAACCCTAGAAATTTTCTGCTCGGTTTTTTCTTCGACACTCCCCTTTTTCTTAAGTTTTTTGTTTTACACCTTGACTTATTTTAACCATACTTCTCTCTTGATTATAGTACGTTTTATATGAATGTTCAGTAAATACTGATAAAATTTTAAGTGAAACTATTTTTATACTAATTGAATTCTGTTCACTTTTGACACTGGGGTAGTGTCATGTTCAAAACCACCATTCACATCATTTAGGTTTTCTTTTTCATTTTGTTGATT